>JBAMJV010000775.1:0-122310 GCA_037951105.1 Echinarachnius parma
GTACAGTTTTGGTAAGGCTGAACTTTAGTAACCAAACCTGGACAGTAACATTATAAACTAATAGTTATAACTCTACCATGCTCGAAAGGTATACAAAATTACAAACGACTAACTAAAAAGCCTGTTGTCATTCAAAAAGAGCCATTAAAACACAAGAGGGCGCTTTTTTTAGAAAGGCATAGGTTTCAACCATTTTTAGTACAAAATTATGCATGTGATGTTTTATTGAAATAATGATTAAATAGAGAGATCATCAACAACTATTTAAAAAACACTTTTGAACATTTTTGAAAAAGTGCAAGCATTTTTTTAATTTTTTGAAAAATCATCTAATTATTTGGGCCCCAAATAATTATAAGATCAGATATATTTATTGATATTTCAGCCGTTTCTGGGTCGATTTTGACCAAATAAAGTTTATTCTGCCATTTAAATTGCATGTTCTCTCAAATTCGACACTCAGTTTTTGTTGTGATGTGCAGCGCCCTCTCTTCCCAAACTAAACTACCCCTTTAAACATTTTACTTGCAGAGCTGCCAACCTTAAACAACATAACAGAATGAAAAAGTGTATAGACACCAACATGCCATATTATGAGAGAATGTACGTTATTTATTAATAGTATTCATGCATTGTGTGTGTATGTGTGTGCGTGCGTGTGATTTTGTGTGTATGTGTATGCATACTTTGGCAGTTGTTACGTTGATATTATAATTTATTTTATGTATTGGACGTAGATAGAGACAGATTGGAGGTAGATTGAAATTTATATGTATGCAGGAATCAACACATAACAAATATTACGTCCTTAGAATATTAACATATCATTTCCAAGTTGCATGTCAGTAATGTGCAGTAGTTTTACTATGTTTTTTTTAATATGTTTATGTATTAAAGTTGTTTATGTTCCAATATTCATGTTTTCTTTTTTTAAATGTGTGTGAAGATGAGTTAACTGCGCCCCGAGCACATACAAAATTATCATTATACAAGTGTGTGTATATAGTATGTTCTATGAGTGGTAGCATTGCTGACTTCACTGTGTGGGTACGAATACAGTTCAATAACATACGCTACAATTAAGTCATACCACCATTCAGGGGCCGCGGAATGGTTTTTAAAGTGACGGGGGTGGAGGGGGGGGGGGGGGGGCTGACCTCATTTTAATTGTTATAATAATTGTTATTTTACGCTTATGTATTTCTTTGTTTTAAGCCAAAAAAGTGGGGGGGCTGCAAAAAATGGGGGGCTGCAAAAAAGTGGGGGGCTTTTCAGCAGGATTAATCACAATTATCTCAATGTAGTAAAAAAACAAATTTGTTAAGATTTTGCATTTTACGTTATTATGTAATAATATTATAATGTGCATCCTTGAATTAGTAACGCTTAGAAATTCGCTATAAATTTTTAAATTTTATTTTACATCAAATATTTAATTAGCAGTGGAAACACAAATTGAAACATGCTACCTTTATATGTTATCGACTTTGAATTTCACTTAACGCTCATACTATAACCTAAAATGTAACTGTGCCATCAATATGAGTGAAAATGACCAAATACAAAATAAAGAATAATAAGAATGATATACTTTCCAGATAATATGTCCCATATGTCCAATCAAATTTAACTCTCAAAAGCTGAAGTTTCTAATTTCCCATGATACAATTTCCAGATAAATATGTACAATATTGTCAAACAAAATCTGGCTCTTTTAATGAAATTATATTATTGTAAAATGTTTCCATGTAATGTAAAAACATAAATGGTACACACATGTACAGTGTCATACAACACTTTAATACTTTAGTATTTAGCGCTGTTTAAATGTTACAAAAAGTCCTTAATAAAAAGAAATAATAATAATAAATAAAAATACATCAATATAGGTGCTATGAACGGATAGACACTACTATCTGCAAACATCAATTAAGTCTATAAAAAAAAAAAATGTCATAAAACAACTTTTGCATAAGATTGAACACTTTGAACCACTGCTCAATATTTTTTGAGAATAATTAAATAAAGGTTTATCCTTTTAAATGAGGTGTTTATGATTTCACATACAAATCAACTTGAATATTTTGTAATGGAAAATAATTCGAAAAACAAGTTAGATTAATATTCAGCACCAATTATAAACATAATTACTAGACAAACATCAACAGCACTATGATGCGCCATCAATATAGAGCAGGCGCATCAAGCATTTCAAGGAACAAATTCCTGCCAGGTATCCATTTACTACACCTGGGATGAAGTGTCATTCTGAAGGACACACACGTGCCACAGTAAGGAATCGAACCCTCGACCCTTGTATTAAAAAACAAAACCCAATCCGATATACCACGGCTTAAATACCAATTATCATAATTGTATAAAAAGGATGATAGAATTCAAAATAACTGATGCCTGTTCAACACAGACAGCCACGTTTCCATCTTCGGAACATAACACATATTCTTATACGATGGACTATTATTACAAGCTAGTGTGACAATGTTAGTAAAATGTCAAATATATGAGCAGTAAAGAAAGTAGATAGATTTTCACATGCAATATATTAAGAAGCAGATTGATACATTTTAAAGGGTTTATTACTCGACTGCTTATACATGTAAATACAATACTATGACAAAAGACGAGCAACAAGGCTGGAAAATAATTAAATTAAAAGTCCTATCCTTAAAAGGGGTAGTACAGTTTTGGTAAGGCTGAACTTTAGTAACCAAACCTGGACAGTAATATTATAAACTAATAGTTATAACTCTACCATGCTCGAAAGGTATACAAAATTACAAACGACTAACTAAAAAGCCTGTTGTCATTCAAAAAGAGCCATTAAAACACAAGAGGGCACTTTTTTAGAAAGGCATAGGTTTCAACCATTTTTAGTACAAAATTATGCATGTGATGTTTTATTGAAATAATGATTAAATAGAGAGATCATCAAGAACTATTTAAAAAACACTTTTGAACATTTTTGAAAAAGTGCAAGCATTTTTTTAATTTTTTGAAAAATCATCTAATTATTTGGGCCCCAAATAATTATAAGATCAGATATATTTATTGATATTTCAGCCGTTTCTGGGTCGATTTTGACCAAATAAAGTTTATTCTGCCATTTAAATTGCATGTTCTCTCAAATTCGACACTCAGTTTTTGTTGTGATGTGCAGCGCCCTCTCTTCCCAAACTAAACTACCCCTTTAAACATTTTACTTGCAGAGCTGCCAACCTTAAACAACATAACAGAATGAAAAAGTGTATAGACACCAACATGCCATATTATGAGAGAATGTACGTTATTTATTAATAGTATTCATGCATTGTGTGTGTATGTGTGTGCGTGCGTGTGATTTTGTGTGTATGTGTATGCATACTTTGGCAGTTGTTACGTTGATATTATAATTTATTTTATGTATTGGACGTAGATAGAGACAGATTGGAGGTAGATTGAAATTTATATGTATGCAGGAATCAACACATAACAAATATTACGTCCTTAGAATATTAACATATCATTTCCAAGTGGCATGTCAGTAATGTTCAGTAGTTTTACTATGTTTTTTTTAATATGTTTATGTATTAAAGTTGTTTATGTTCCAATATTCATGTTTTCTTTTTTTAAATGTGTGTGAAGATGAGTTAACTGCGCCCCGAGCACATACAAAATTATCATTATACAAGTGTGTGTATATAGTATGTTCTATGAGTGGTAGCATTGCTGACTTCACTGTGTGGGTACGAATACAGTTCAATAACATACGCTACAATTAAGTCATACCACCATTCAGGGGCCGCGGAAAGATTTTTAAAGTGACGGGGGTGGGGGGGGGGGGGCTGACCTCATTTTAATTGTTATAATAATTGTTATTTTACGCTTATGTATTTCTTTGTTTTAAGCCAAAAAAGTGGGGGGCTGCAAAAAATGGGGGGCTGCAAAAAAGTGGGGGGCTTTTCAGCAGGATTAATCACAATTATCTCAATGTAGTAAAAAAAACAAATTTGTTAAGATTTTGCATTTTACGTTATTATGTAATAATATTATAATGTGCATCCTTGAATTAGTAACGCTTAGAAATTCGCTATAAATTTGTTTATTTTATTTTACATCAAATATTTAATTAGCAGTGGAAACACAAATTGAAACATGCTACCTTTATATGTTATCGACTTTGAATTTCACTTAACGCTCATACTATAACCTAAAATGTAACTGTGCCATCAATATGAGTGAAAATGACCAAATACAAAATAAAGAATAATAAGAATGATATACTTTCCAGATAATATGTCCCATATGTCCAATCAAATTTAACTCTCAAAAGCTGAAGTTTCTAATTTCCCATGATACAATTTCCAGATAAATATGTACAATATTGTCAAAAAAAATCTGGCTCTTTTAATGAAATTATATTATTGTAAAATGTTTCCATGTTTATGTTTATGTTCCAATATTCATGTTTTCTTTTTTTAAATGTGTGTGAAGATGAGTTAACTGCGCCCCGAGCACATACAAAATTATCATTATACAAGTGTGTGTATATAGTATGTTCTATGAGTGGTAGCATTGCTGACTTCACTGTGTGGGTACGCATACAGTTCAATAACATACGCTACAATTAAGTCATACCACCATTCCGGGGCCGCGGAAAGGTTTTTAAAGTGACGGGGGTGGGGGGGGGGGGGGGGGGGGGGGGGCTGACCTCATTTTAATTGTTATAATAATTGTTATTTTACGCTTATGTATTTCTTTGTTTTAAGCCAAAAAAGTGGGGGGGCTGCAGCCACCCCCCCCCCCCCCCCCCCCCGGTTCCGCGGCCCCTGCATTGAATCCCATATAGCGACATGCTATCTATCACCGTCGTGCATGGAAATTGGTAACAAATCCAACGAATTTACAGGGGAATAGATAAACCCCTGAATGTCACGCCATCAGCAGTAGTTCGCAATACAGTATGCACATTTACCAAAATACTGGACCGTGAGAAGACAAACACACGTATTGTTATTATAATAATAATGTAGCAGCCACATTTGAAGAGCTCACTTCCAAAAGGCGCTGAATCCACTTTCCATACAAATTGAGTTAACGATATATCTACATGTATAATGGACGACAAATATCTCACTCAAAATCGAAATATAGAAAGTTCAATTTTCATATTCCCATAGGCACGTGTACAAAGTGGGACAAAGAAACTTGTTTTCCTCGGAAGTTGAAAAGGTGGATTTAGCGCCTTTTTGTTGAAAGCTCTTCATTTGTAAATCGTTGATGGACCATGTAAAGTCAACTTTAAGAGGGCGTATACACTATTTGCCATTGTCACCTGCATGGTAGTGTACCCATCAAATATTCATGAATTATGATAATGATGAAAAACTGAGCTGGAACTATACGCGTAGTTCTTGACGTATGGAATTGACAACGTTTCAACCCGTTTCAACGTTTCCCCATTAGACTGCAGTATTAAAACAAAACTTTACAGAACTGTTTGGGAATTCAAAGAAAAGTGCGTGAATACGGGATATTAATTTTCTGGATCTGCCTTGGATTCTACATTGTTTTAATTAAAAGGTAGGATGGCTTTAGTATATACTATATCATTATCATACGAATATGAAAACTTTATATTTTCTACTGAAATAGTAGCTAAATGTATTTTCATTATAATTTCAAAATTGCGTGCTTCAATTCAATTTCGAGTAGTAAATGGTAGTGAATTATAAATGTATACATTTATATATAAAGATATTATATATGTAAATTTTAAAATCAAAGATATTTGAAAATGAGCAGAGAAAACTTGGTAAGAAAATATTTAAGCAGATCACTTTGCGCGAAATTGAGAATTAATTATCCAACAAGGCCACACCGAACTAAAATTCTCACTATTCAGCTATGGTATGCTCTAATATTGATAAAAGCTGTGCAATAGCTTTTGAATGATTCATAATCAAAAAGTGCCAAGAGCTTTGTTGAACACCTAGTACTATGAATAATAATTGTTTTGCTGTGTAGGATCCACTGGTAGAGAAGTGTTCGTCACTTTAATGGCTACCCTGGATGAATCAAATGTTATTCTTTAATTGAAATTGTTTTCAATAACGTATTCCGTCATTCACTGTTAAAACGCTGTGTAAAAAAACGCTGTGTAAAAATGGTTGTTGAATCTTTTTATACAACTTTAGGTGTAGCATGATAAGTTGTACAAAGAAGGGTTGTGTAAAGCAGCCGTTCAAGCGCTGTTGAAACGTGTTAAATCACGTGATAGTTTCGACCGCGAAATCATCGCGAAAAAAACACCTTTTGTCCCACCGCGAACCAAGCGAAACGAGTTAGCGCAGACGGTAGCGTGTTAGATTTATCACACAAAGATCCCCGGTTCGATTCCGACTTTACCATTTTATAGTACAATCATTATTGTATTTGCTATTTCAACAACAGGGTTGTTTAAAATTTATTCTAAACAACGGTTGTAGAAAAAAATTAAAACAACAGTTGTGTAAACTTTAAACAACTGGGGTTGTTGAATGTTTTCAACAAGAGTTGGCTGGTTAATATGTTAAACGGCGGTTGTTGAAAATATTCAACAAGTTGTTGAATTTGTTTACACAGCGTTTTAATAGTGTTCTCTAAAGATAAAGCGTTGTAGATGGCGCGTAGGTTATAAATGGATGTATGTCACACTGCTGGCTGCAGAACAATCATAAATTCTATAGTCTAAAGTAGTGTTAAGCCTAATCCCTTGTGAATCTACAATAACTAAAAATGAAATTCAGATGCTAAAAAATGTGCCTTAACAATTTTGTGCACATTGTTCAGTGGCTTTTATAGAAAACACAACAGAGATGATTCTCTGGATAATGTGACTAAGACGATCTTGGCACTCGATCAGAGGGATGGGGAAGAGTGTGAGGTTAGGGGTAAGGGGGCAATAGTCTCTCATCTTCACCCATATGAAAACCTCGCCATTTCACCACTACCCTTCATGGAGAAGAATTAATAATGAGATACACTACATGTAAATCAAATTATTTAACGGCACATATTACCCAGCAAAGAATAATCCACTCCCCATAGTTTCTAGCCTACCCAGTCAGCAGAGTTCGCCTAAAGCCCGGCGCAGACAGAGCCGACTCGACCCGATCCGACCTGATCCGACGATCGGGCGCCAATCGGGTCGGGTCGAGTTGGGAGAGGGGGTCAGCGCACACAGACCCGACTGGTGCCCGATCAATGGGCCCGACGGGTTGTTGATCTTCGATTTGTGCAGTTCGTCTTCTCGGGAACCACACTGTAGCAGTGTAGGATAATCATATGTTGAGAAGAGTAGGCCTATATTAATTCGTTTATTATAAACATAAATGTTTCAAGAAGCAGATATTGGTAACAATCACTCTTCATTTTGTAAAAATTCCATGCACCGGAACATTTACTATAAAAGCTCTTGTCTGACATGATGGAGATCTATTTCTGTAATATTCTCCATCAGAGTAAAATTATTCTGAAGGGGGGGGGGGGGGGGGGGGGCAAGTGATTGACATTTTCCCAAAGAGGGGAGATGGTCAATTGGGCCTTGCCATTTTATGCTGTCTCTCTCCATTAATCATCGCCAGTGGCGTAGCGTGGTCGGTCAATTGGTGGTGGTGAGGGGGGGGGGGGGGGGGGGGATCGACAGCATATGTATTTTTGTTTTATTCCCCCCAAAATGTCTCCTAATTTTGTTTTGTTTTTCTCAAATGATCAGGGCATGCGCCTCCCCCCCCCCCCCCCGCCCCGCGCCACATATAACACCCCCCCCCCCCCCCAAATGGTTGGCTAGGCATAAAAGTACAGAGTACGTGGGTGCCTGCATGTCGCGCTGCCTGACCGACTTCAGTCAACGGGGTGTGAAGCGGCTTTCTTTGCCAGCATACAAATTATGACTCTTCCATTTTTCAAATAGGGATGGACAAAGGGAGAGACTGAAATTGATGTTTGGACTTTTGCAAATTATTTTACAATGTATTGCATGTATTTTGTTTAGAATCATTAGAATGGCGCGCCAACACAATCAAATTGCATGCATCTAAGGGGCTCATTTTTTTTAAATGGTGGCCTTGGTGATAATGGCCACCGAGAACTGCTGAGTGCTCATGTGCCACTTCAAATCATCAATAGATGGCTCAGCTGTTATAGAAATACAAATATGATGACTATTATGATTTGAATATTGATAAATAAACATTTATGGCAACATTCTGGCCACCAGAATACACATATCATGCCACCTGCAGATAACAATAACGTGGCTAGAAGGCAACCAGAAAAAAAGGACATTATTTGCAAAATGTTGGATATCTATTTGATATCACAAAACGATACCAAAACATATGGTACCCTTTAAACCTAGCATTATTATTATTAACATTATTAGTAGTAGTAGTAGTAGTATAATAATAATATTATTGTTAATAATAATATTATAATTCTTATTATTGTTATCATTATTATCATCATCATTATTATTATCATTATGACTTGTATTAGTACATGCTACAGCGTGGGTGACCAATTTAAGAATCAACAACACAAACTTAATATTATGAGCTACTTCACAACAAAAGGTATCAATTATCCAAGAAAGTAATTCAAACATGCAATTAATTTTCCAAAAATAGCTTCTCATGAGAGGTAACATGCATACCATCAATAACATCAGTAAGTAATAAAGTATTCCAGAGGCGAGATTTGCATTGTTACAACGTACAGCAATAACAATATTATAGAAATTAAACAAAATGTAAAATATTGATGGGTAAAGTTAGAACACCCATGTGTGATAGTTCAATTAACCTATATTTCACATACTCGTACATGTAAGTGTCAAAATAATCATATCAGTCTAATATACATACTGTAAGAGAGTCTAATAATCTAAAAAACTAATGAAAATAATCTCATAACCAAACAAGTATAACAATTGTTTATGTGTATGAAAATACGTGGTGTATTAAATTTCAAATAACAAATTAAGTGTAATACAATAACACAAATCCTAATTTGCATTATCTCAATTATCAATCTGAAAGATATTTCATGCAAAATATACAGCATACTCATTTAGCGGGACCAAAACATTATACATAAACAAAGGGTATTATTATAAACTGCATGTTTAATGAACTACAATACCCAAACTAATTTAAACAAGGCAATATTGAAATGTAAAAAAGAACGAAATTATGTAACAATAAACGTAATGCCTTTCTCACTCTTACCCGACGACATGTAGTTCATAGATATCGTGAGACTTGTGCGCAACAAAACAAAACAAAACAAAACAAAACAGCAGTGTGAGAAAAAGGGGAAGAGGTGCAGAGAAAACGAGAAAAGAAATTGAGACATTTCAATGCCCCTTTTAGCCTATCCGATAGGCGTTCGCCAACTAGGGTTAGTGTGGTAAGCCTTAGTTACCAAGTAAAATGTTATGTGTTGAATTATTAGCATGTCATCTAATATAGACATTTAAAATAACCTGGCTAGTACTCCCGAAGTAGAAATAGCTATCATCTGGCAATTATTATCATTATTATTATTATTATTATTATTATTATTATTATTATTATTATTATTATTATTATTATCATTATTATTATTATTATTATTATTATTATTATTATTATTATTATTATTATTATTATTATTATAAGTATTATTATTATCATTATTATTATCATTATTACTATTATTAGTAGTATCATCATCATTATTACTATTATTGCTATTATTATCATTATTATAGGTTTTCCCGGTCAATTTCGCTATTTTCTCATGCAATTTCATATCAGCAGCATTCAATTTCACCTAATCCGCGCTTGGATCGACATATCGTCATTCAAATTCGTTTTAAGTCATTCATATTAAGTAACGGAGCAACCAATTTCACACTTGCGTCATTCCAATGTAAGCGATGGGTGCTCATTTTCGTTTATGGTCATTCAAATTCATCTCTAGCAGTCTCCGGTCTCATTTCGATCATTCAAATTCGCGCATGGGCAAAAAAGTTCATTATAATTTCATTCAAATTAAACATGTACAGTGGAAATGTTAGGACATGTAACATCATGGTATATGGTATATACAGTTATTTCGTGCATGGGCAATCAATAAACAAAAGATGATGTAAATAAAGATACAGATTATGAAAAAAGATGATGATAAAATGAAGATCAGATGATGACAAATAAGAAAATGTGATGCAAATAAAGTTCAAAATGGTGAACTAAATATCGCATGATGATAAAGTAAAGACAATGATTAACGAATAGAGGTAAAACCAAAAGAAAGCACAATGTGAAATGAATATAAAATTATTTAAAATTGACAAACAAGCCTAAACAAAATGTGACTCATGAATATCGAAAAGTGAATAATAAATGTTGAAAAGTATGTCTGAAAAGGGAAAGATATATAACACGATGGAATTGTCGAGACTATGTAAGGAAAAGAACGGTGATGATGATATAAAAGAGAAATCAAAGTCGTCGTGTATGTATGTGTGTGCGTATGTATATGGTATACATGCATGTAAATATGTTTATGTGTGAGTACCTATGGATGTTGTTTATGTAACTTAAACTCACCCATAAACGAAATTGAATGCACAAACAAGCGATTGTCAAGCTTGCCGTATTAAATTGAATGCCCATTTGTTGAAAATAGCGCCCAATGATGAAATCGAATGCCCATTTGCGAATTTGAAGTTCGCGACTTGACATTTGAGTGCCCGTATACGAATATGGATGCTCGGAGTATGAATTTGAATGACCAAAGCGACTCATCCAAGGCAACTGCACGAAATTGAATGCACATAAACGAATTTGGGCGCGTATATAAGGTAGGAAATTGGCCGGGAAAACCTATATTATAACTTATTCGGCATTTCATAGAAAGCACAATATAAAGATTCAAATTGATTAGTGTATTAACAAAACAAAACAAAAAAGCACCCCTGGTGAGCCTCCCCAAGCTGCCTGGCAGGAAAAAAAGAAATCTCAAACTCCTATCGACTAATTGTGGAGGCCACGATGGTACACCATGGTACATGAATATTTATACATTTCGATATGTTATTTTATCTGTCCCACACAATGGAAACTTGTCTAGATTCACAAAAATCACAATTCACATTCAATGGAGTGCACCGGTCCGTGGACCGTGGCGCTGTACTAGCTAGATCAACAATCGGTGTGGTGGATTCTACCACTGTGCAGAATAGGTGATTGAGTGACAATGATGTCTTGGTCACAAATGCTCCGATTTGGGATACGGTGGGGCTACGATGCCAAGTACAGGTGAAATCTTGCAGGAATCCTTGCAGGGTTGATATCGTGCGGTCGCCATTGCATTTTCCTCGCCGTACGATGTCAAAAATTGTTTAACGAGTATTTATTTGTGTAATGCATCCTACGATGTTTTACTTGCCTTAGCCCGGCATCGTAGAGAGCATCGCACGGGCACCGCAAGAGCACTGCACGGGCACCGTAGCCTTTTTTTTCGAATATCGTACGATTTTTAAAACTGAGTTTGGGGCCACTAAAATCGTACTATAGTCGTAATATGTCAATCATATTGTCAGAGTGTCTTGCGATGTCCGTACGAGCCCGGTTAGGCGTCCGTACGAGCGCTCAGATTGTAAGTACGGGAGCCGTGCGATTTAAATTTGCTTGAACTCCCAAAGTTACCATGCGTGCCCCGGCAGCGAATTTTGTTTTCCCAAACAGGTTTACTATGGCACTAACGCATAAGGTATGCCCGTTTAATTGAATGGAGGCCAATGCGCGCGTATTCAGTTCGAGTTATAAATAGACTTATAGCCACTAAACCTGACCTATAGCCACTGAATCTGACCTATAGCCACTAAATCTGACCTATAGCCACTTATCTGACCTATATCCACCAAATTAGGGTTAGGGTAAGGGTTTAGGTTAGAGTATATCCCCCGAAACTAAGACAAAATCTCTTCTGTTCCGCCTCAAACCAAGCGATCGCTGTGGCGCAATCGGAAGCGTACTATATAGTCTGATAAACTAAAGACGCTGGGTTCGAAACTCAGCCTTGCCGCTTCTTTTGCGTAAACTCGTACTCAATGTTCGATATTATACAAGTCGGAAATTTCTGGTAAGCGTGGTCTCTGACCAAGTCGCTAATTCACAAGGATTTGTAAACCTGTTTGGGAAACAAAATGTATGGTGACCGCTACACAAAGATATCGCAGACATCGTACGTTATACCAACTTCACGATAAAAAAAAATAAATAAAAAAAAATCGTGCGTCGCCCGGACCATTTGTGACCTAGGCAGTTATGTAGTGGGCGAGCAATGAATGCAAATCTAACCGAACAGTCTAATCGTGCATGGTTGGAAAAAGACAATGGTTAGGAATGCTTTATTTGAAGAGGTTTTAAAGGAGTTGGTTTTGTTTGTTGAAGCCAATTGTTCGTTTCGGGGAAAATTGCCGAAAACAACTTTATTTGCCAAACTAATTGATTAGTACAATTGTTGAAATAATGTAACAAAGAGCCTGTGTGGAAAAACCGAAAACTTAGTATCGCTAAATTAAGAAATAATAGTTGAAATGTTTATTCATGCCGCTGACACTGGGCCAAATTGCAGGGTTGCCAACTTTCACGCGTTGAGCGTAAGGCTTACGCATTTGAATTAGTACAGCAGATAAGTGTAATAATCGTTCAAAGTTTCATAAAAGCAACAAACTTGGTATAAAGGCTACCTTGGGGACACTTTTCGAAGAAAAAAAACACTTAGACAAGCGAAAATCCAAGATGGCGGCCATTTTCTAGGAAGGCCACCCAAAAATTGCTTTTAATGTAAAAATTGACTAAATTGGCTAATAACAATTGCGACGATTTGGCGGCCATTTACAAGATGGCCGCCATGAATTTACCGAGTTGGCCGATTTAAGTAATCATCGAGGTAATTGCTGTGACGAAAACGATTATGTCACATACGAACCTATAACATGACCACAATCAAATATGGCGGCCATTTTCCCAAGATGGGCACCAACAAAATATGTTTCATGTAAAAATTGACTGAATTGGCTAATTTTAATCATATTTGTGTCGATTTTACGTGTCTTACTGTGCTGAAAACGATTGTGATACAAACTGACGTATACAATGGCGAAAATCCAACAATGCGGCCATTTACAAAATGTTCGCCAAAAGACTACTTTTTATTGTAAAAATTTACTGACTTGGCCAATTTTAATAATGTTTGTGTCAATTTAAATGTTTCATGTTATGCTGGATATGATTGTAATACATACGGACCTCTACAATGACGCAGCCAATGAAGAAAGGGGGTATAACCCATCTCTATGTGGGGAAAATATGAACTAACGTAGGCTGCTACCTTATTGTAAAATATTGTCCTTAAAATTAAGAAATGATACATATGTCACCACTTCCTGATAAGCAGTAAGTATGCACAAATCCCTTCCTCCACCCTCGGTATTACAGCTCATAACAAGAATATCAACGCCGAGGTCCTTTTTATGATGTATACAAAAACACATCATATATATATTAGAGATAATACGTGTGGTTTGCGGTTGCACCATGTGAGAGGCGAGGATTGGTGAGTCCTGAAAAGGACTATGGTAGTCCTAGAAAGGACTGTTGGTAGTCCTAGAAAGGACTGTTGGTAGTCCTAGAAATATAAGCAGTAAGTATGCACAAATCCCTTCCTCCACCCTCGGTATTACAGCTCATAACAAGAATATCAACGCCGAGGTCCTTTTTATGATGTATACAAAAACACATCATATATATATTAGAGATAATACGTGTGGTTTGCGGTTGCACCATGTGAGAGGAGAGGATTGGTGAGTCCTGAAAAGGACTATGGTAGTCCTAGAAAGGACTGTTGGTGTAGTCCTGAAAAGGACTGTTGGTATTCTTTATAGGAGAGTCCTAAAAAGAACTGTTGATAGTCCTAGAAAGGACTGTTGGTAGTCCTAGAAAGGACTGTTGGGATAGTCCTGAAAAGGACTGTTGGTATTCTTTCCAGGAGAGTCCTAAACAGGACTGTTGGTAGTCCTAGAAAGGACTGCTGGTAGTCCTAGAAAGGAATGTTGGGATAGTCCTGGAAAGGACTGTTGGTATTGCGAGGAGAGGGCGAATGGTAGGAGGGGCTCGACGTTTCGAATAGGTTGACTATACGTCGTCAGGAGTGGTGACTTGTTGGCGAGCGTGGGCTTAAGGCTAGGGGCGTTACAACATAACAAACTAACCAAGAAATCCCCCCCCAACATTTTTTTTTTTGTTTTGTTTTGTTATAGTGATGGTAATCGTGTTTTTATTCCATTTCATGTTTACATACAGGAAAGCTAAGAATCTCTCTCATTGCAATGGCGAGTGGATTCAGTAGAGGAGGAGACAAGTGCGAAGGGTCGGGGTGTCAGGCGGCCAAAGGAGTGACATATATTGTTAAGGAGAAGAAGAGCTTATGTAAGGGGTGTGCCAAAAAGTACAGCAGCGCCAGGAAAGGGAGGAAGGGTAAGCATGGTCTATTCTGCGAGATGCACGACAAGCCCGTTAAACTGTACTGTCAAAACCACGAGCTAACTGTCTGTCAGATATGCGCCATCAAGGATCATCAGAAGCCGTGTCAGCTGGAAAATGTCTCCATTGTACTCGAAAACAAAAGAGTCCAAGTAGTACACCTGAGGACCGAACTGAAAGACAAACAGCTACCTTGGAAATCGTACAGCAGTAGAGTAAGCGAGTGTAGGAAAGAGTGTGAAACACATTACAAGTCAGTTAAAAAGGCAGTTAATGATACGCACGATTGTAAAATGACGCTGAACAGGAAGAAGGAACAAGAAGCTGCCAAACGAATCAATATTCAGGCAGATGAAGAAATAAGGAAGATCAACGAAAAGAGAGAAGCACAACTGAAGCAATGCCACGAGGATGCTGAGAAACTTCAGCAGGTAATTGAGAACTGTCGACGCGAGTTGCTTGATGACATCACATCTAGAGCTGATGCTACTGAAACGGAGATAGATGGCTTACAGCGCAATTCGAGGGATATGATGCAAGCTATCGACGAAGCAGCTGAGAGAATTGGTATGCTGCTTGAGGATGATAAGGAACTAATTGACGGTGCACAGGAGCATCGGCTGGTCACATCACTCTATGACACGCTCGGGAAGACGGCCGATGAGGGCGTGGTCGAACACATCACACGCGTAGTAAAAAGAGTACGTTTCATCGAGCGGCACCGAATCACTCAGATGTGCGCGGGCAAGGACGCGTGTGAACGTAATGAAGTACTCGAAATAGAAATAATACTACCATCCAAAGGAAAAGTCTTATCTTCTAACCAGTTGTTATGTTCAACGGAGATTGTTAGTGCGGATAAAATCTGAAAAAATCTTATTTTCATAGTAATGATTCAAGATAACTGTATCTGTTATTCTCCTTCCGTCTCAGTTTCCCCATCCATTTAAACACTTTTGTCATTCAATTTCATTAATTTGTACTTCAAATTCGTCCAGAGGAACCACCAGAGCGGAAATCTTAACTTCAATTTCGTCTTTTGTCTATCAAATTAACAAAAAGACCACACAATTTAGTCATTTGGCACACATTTTCGTCAATTGCAAATCAAATTCGTCAGTCACAGTTGCTGAATACATAAAAGCAAAAGCAATTTCGTCAATTTGCAATCAATTTCATTAAAAATTCGGTTCAAATTCGTCCAATGTATTTAGGCTGTAATTTTCTGTTTGATATTGTTTTTCTGTTATTGTTAAATTGTAACAGTCATTTAGAGGGGTAACATACACATGTATACACTCGAAAACAAACTCACACGCACACAAAACACTCACAAACAAACACACACACGCACACATACATTTGCATGCATGCACATGCACCAACACGCACACAAGCACGTTTACAAAAATTTGCATTAAATTCTTTTTCAAGACATACATATAAATAATATAAAACAATAGGTTTTCTCAGCCATTTTCACTATCGTCAATCCAATTCAAACAATGCTAACTTCAATTTCGTCCCAAGAAGTCTGGAAACTGCAATTGCTACATTCGATTTAGTCATTTACCATTCAAATTTAAACTTGGCTCATTCTTATTCGTCTTTTTGCAATGGAATTCGTCCCGACTGGTTAAAAAAAACCGCACAATGTGAACTTCGAATTCGTCCTTGATCATTCGATTTCAAGACTTCGTGGTTCAAGTTCGTCATGTAGTCTGGTTGCGCTGGTTTATATGGATTTCCATATTGTAGCTCATATACTTCGATAATACGTGTTTCTAAAACGATAAACTGATTAAAAAAACTTTAAAAAAATAGATGGATCTTCGACTGCACGAAGTCGAAAAAATGCCTCCGCCATTGCGCAATTTATATAATCAAGCCCAAATTAACATGCACTGAATTAATATGTCAACTCAACTTTGATAGTTATCTGTCTACCAGATCTGATATATCACAATAATTATGAGCTATTTTAAATATATATATATAAAAACAAACGAAAAGTGAACTAATATATATATAAAAAAACGGACAAAAACGGAATGTCAAATATGAAAGAACATACAATTTTAATGACAGAATAAACTTTATTTGATCAAAATCGGTTCAGAAACGGCTGAAATATCCATAAACATAGTTGTATTAAAAGGGTTCTCCGCCAGGGAACATTTTGACTTTTTAGAAAAATTTTAAAAATGCTTATAGACTACTTGTAATCTAAAAAAAAATCTAAATAGGTTTTTTAAAAGTTGTTGATGATATCTCTATTGAATCATTATTTTAACAAAACATCAAATGCACAATTTTGGCTAAACCCAATGAGTTTTTTTTAGAAAGCGCCCTTTTGAGTTGTACTATACCTTTTGAATATACATGTTAGGATCGATCGTGTCTGATTAGCAATTATTATAGTGGGTTTAGCAAGAAAGTTCTGGTCAAACTAAATTTAGTGACAACAAGTTGTACGTTATCATTTAATTCATACGTGAATATTTCCAGTGTAATTTACAGCCTGTGATTCGGTTAGACAACCAATTTGATTGAATCAAAATTATGTTCACTCGACTTGAGCGATGAATTAATTGCATATCGGAATGTTAAATACAAGTCTGATTCATAACAGAACGAATTGCACAATATTAAGTTATTAAGAAATATTAAGACTTGCATAATTCATCAAATTAATAATTCAATTATCAACAATGCCATCTGCAGTTCGTTTTCATGTAATTAGTGTGGCTTGCGTATCATCAGTCCTTTTTGAAGGTTTATAGTGCAGTTGTATACTTTGTGAACAGAACATTATATACCATCATCTACCGTATGTTTGCATGTGATTAAGTTTGTTATGTTCATTATGTAAATAGTTGCAACGATCCTTGTCAGTTTAATACAATATGCGTTTTTGTGTGCATTTGTATATTCCTTTCTGTCAAAAGTTGGTATTGCAGTTGGCAATTGTATCGTTGAAAAATGGAAATCGGTCATAGAACCACTGTTGGTACAAGGAGAATTTTTTTAAGATTCTGTACAATGAAGATAATGACCTGTCTTGGAAGTCTATCAAATACAATTTGCCTCAAGGAGTTATGAAATTTGCTGTAAATGCCGCCATTGACAGTCTCCCCTCAAACAAAAATCTCTATCGCCGGGGTAAGAGATTGAGTGATAAATGTAGTCTATCTAATGTCACTGGCACTCTTCATCATGTGCTAAATAATTGTCAGCATATGCTTTCACCGTTATGCATGGAGGCACAATAACATCCTCCAAGCCATACTGCTACGCATAAAAGCAAACATGGCAGGCAAAAACTATCAGAATGTCAATGGCGGCACCATACCCCCCTCTGTACTTCCAACTGAGCAAAGACCTGATATTTGCTACTTTGATCAGGAAAAAACAAGAGGTAGTAATTGAACTCACCGCCCCTTTTGAGGTCAATATATGTGATGCACACAACAGGAAGGAAGACCGTTATGCCATGATATACAAATAGTTGGGTGGCGACCAAGACTGGTCTGCCTTGAAATTGGCTCGGGGGGTTGATCACCCCTGAAAATTAATCTAGATTAAAACTGATTATGGGACTGTGCAATATCAAAGTCAAGTACTCTGAACTCAGAGATGCTGTTGTCAAATCAGCACTTATGGGATCATACGTAATTTGTTATAATAGGAAGGCATATACACCCCAATACATGAATGTGTAAAGATGTATAATGTGCAGAGGAGTTTGCAGAGGAGGGTTAAAGTGTACCTTTTGATTGTGCATGGTTATTGATTGCAGAATTTTTTATCTTTTAGTCATTCTTTCTATATTTATATTATTGTAGCTTTGTTGTAAATGCCTTAGATTAGTGAAATTGGATATAATGAATATTACGACGGGATCCCTTTTTTTAATATCTTGTAGTACAGTATTTTGGTATGTATTTAACTTCACATCCTAGTTATTAGTTTTATTTTGATAATCGTGTTCTGAATATTGATATTGATTTCTAAAATCTTCCTAAGTAGTTCACGCACTACTATTTGTAAACTTGGGACTAATTTGTTATCTTTAATTTTAGACACAATAAAGTTCATTTTGTGTAAATTGCATTTTGTAATTAAATTTGGATAGTTTGTATAAGGATGAATAAATATGATTATATATATATTAATAGAATACAATCCTTTAATTTTGGGGATATTGGATTAGTAATTTATTAGAACTAATTTATTATACTACTCACAAATTGAGATTGCAATGGGCTTGTACGTCTATGACATTTGTCTTCCCCTTTGTTGTCATTTAAGACATAATTAAGTTTATTTTGTGCAAATTGCATTTTGTAATTACATTTGGAAAGTTTTTATAAGGATGAATAAATATGATTATATATGTATGAACAAAACAAAATCCTTTCAATGTTGGCATGGTTGGGGTATTGGATATATAAACGCATCAATTTTAAAATAGTAGTTTATTAGAAGGCTTTTGTATATTACTCACAAATCGAGATTACAATGATATGTACGTCTATGACGTTTGTTTTCCTTCTTCCGTCATTTTCCCCGCTTTCAGCTGCTACTTTTCCTTCTACCTACATCTTTGATTTCTAAGCCCTGCCATTGGCATTTAGTATTTTATAATTTCCATGCAAAGGACCAGGGGGGCGTTGCATAAAAAGTTGCGTTTGATTTTGCGTTTGATCGAACGCAAAATCAAACGCAACTTTGCGTTTGATCGCAATTGACCATTGCATAAACATCCGGATCAAACGCAACTTTGCGTCTGATCCATAACATAATTTGACTTGCGTTTGATATCAGACGCAAAGTTGCGTTTGATTTCAAGCTCAAGTCTTTATGCAACGGAGTTGCGTTTAAACGCAAAGTTGCGTTTGATTTTTGGTGACTTGCGTCGAAAATCAAACGCAACTTTGCGTTTTGAGTTTTATGCAACGCCCACCAGGGCGCTCTAAATTGACTTTACCTGCTATATTAATGTTCAATGTTTATATATATTTATTCCATGTTATATACGTATAATGTAGATTTTCCATCTTTATTGTGCTTACTACGTTATATTTATTGTAAATTTCGATGTATATGAATGCTCTATGGCCAATAAAGACGAATACAACCTTCGTAAAAGATCATTATAAAGTACAGTATAGTTATACTGTAATCTAAAGTTCGTATACATGTTTGTACTGTAAATAGTCTCAATAATCCTTGTCGAGTATTATATATTTCGTATTTTAAATGTGTGTACTCGGTTATATTGCATGCTTTCAATGTAAATAAATAATACTACACATTCGTATCTTGTATATTATAATTGTTCAACGTGTTTTATGACATGTTAATGACACGATGCATTCTCTTTGTTGGTCTGTATATATACATGTATCCCCTTCATATTTGTGCATATAAATGTACAAAGATATAAGTTGAGTAAAATACCTTAATACTACCTTAAAACTACCTTTACCTTTTCTTATACCCCTCAAAATCAATGTGGATATAGTAATGAATGAATGAATTACATTCAGGATCATGTTAGATGTTTATGATATTTATCATAATAAAGCTTATTCGCATTGTATTTCAAGTTGTGTCTACCATGTATTTTATATGTAACTAACTATATAACCGTATACATATACCCAATGATATCCAAACGGAGATAGAAACTGATAAAATAAACCTCAGTATGTGTTTGCATGGTTGGTTTCATATGGGTATAAAGCGAACACAAAAAGTATCTACCCCCCTGAACAACTGCTCATAATTTCATAACCGATAACTGTTTCAAAATGTTTTCTTGCCATAATATCAATACAGTTGCTATGTACATTACGTGTGAATATCAGAGATATTCATCACTTTATGGCTGAATGAGCACAGATTAAAGACAAAATGGTCCAAATTCCAAAGTCACAAGGCATTGCGTGTGCCTGTACATTGTTGTGAAACAGCACATGTTACTTAATGCATTTATTATGGTTTATATTATGAAACTATGCTGTTTGATATTCCTTTCATTTTGATTTTATGGCACATGTGGGAAAATGCATTACCAGCAATTGTAAAACAGTGCATTTTTTAATTGTTCACTGCTCGTTAAACAGTAACGATGATTATACTTTTGCGAATTTTGAAATATGACAATTTTCTCTTTAATGTGCGCTCACTCAAACATGGATTAATGGTAACCTCTTATTTTTACACATTGTTTTCCTATTTATTTTGGCAAGATGAAATCTTGAAACGATTCTTGGTTATTTAGGGGAGGGGGTAGTTAATTTTTGTGTGCGGTTTATAATGTGTGCGTGTGCGTTTGTCAAATTATGGGGAGGGGGGGGGGGGGGGGGGTGGGCACGTGCCCCACCTTACTTCCCGTAGTCCGTAAAAACGATCTGTGTTTAATTCCGTATTTCAAAGTGTATGCATACCTGTTATTCAATTGTCAATGTTATTCAATTGTAAATGTTATGTTAATTTGGAGAAATAAAAATCATTTAAAAAACATAAATAAATACCTGTGTGTGTGTGTGTGTGTGTGTGTGTGTGTGTGTGTGTGTGTGTGTGTGTGTGTAGGTGGTAAGGAGAGAGCGGCGGGGGTGAAAGGGGGTGGGGCCGGGGTCAGGCACACTTTTTAAAGCAACATGCCTAGTTCTGTTTCATAAGTGGACTTAAATTGTATTTAATTTGAACCGATAAATTTGATTTCTTGGTATGCATGTCTAGTACGTTTTACTTATCATCATTTTCTACTATCATCATCCTCAAGTGCTAACAGATTTGTTGACAATGATGATGATGATGATCATGATGAAGATGATGATGACAATGATAGTGATGATGATGAAGACAAACTAGCAAGAATACAAAGGAAAAAGAAATCACATTATTAAAAGTAAAAAGAAAAGTTAAACTTACAAAGGCATGCATGTTATCACAATGCACTAATCGTGCACCACATTCAAATAACAAGGCGATAGCCGTAAAGTGTCTCGCCCTCTTGCGCGCAATTGACCCTCATTTGACCTTTGACCCCAGAATATTATGGAGGCCAATATAGGGCATCTACCAATCAAGTTTGGTTACAAACAGATGCAGGGTTGGAAAGTTATTAACCCTAATAGACACTTGCAGGTAAAACTTCACATTGACCCTCATTTGACCTTTGACCTACTTATGTGACCTTTGACCCCAGAATATCATGGAGGCCAATGTAGGGCATCTACCAATACATTTTGGTTACAAACAGATGCATGGTTAGAAAGTTATCAACCCTAATAGACACTTGCAGGTAAAACTTCACATTGACCCTCATTTGCCCTTTGACCTACTTATGTGACCTTTGACCCCAGAATATTATGGAGGCTAATGTAGGGCATCTACCAATCAAGTTTGGTTACAAACAGATGCAGGGTTGGAAAGTTATCAACCCTAATAGACACTTGCAAGTAAAACATCACATTGACCCTCATTTGACCTTTGACCTACTTATGTGATCTTTGACCCCAGAATATCATGGAGGCCAATAGAGGGCATCTACCAATCAAGTTTGGTTACAAACAGATGCAGGGTTGGAAAGTTATTCAAATTTTTACAAAGTGTCACGGACGGACAGACAGACAGACGGATGGACCGACGGACGGACACATTTTGGATCCCTTAGTCTCCCTTCAGGTACGGTAGCTCGACAAAAAACAAAACGAATTAAACATTCAAGCTAGTTTTTCATATTTGTTTTATGTAAAATACAATCTCGCAATACATAGCAAAATGTCAATGTATATGTATACAGTATACTGATACAAAGTCCAATAAATTTCCTTAATAATAATTCTGATTTCTGAGTAAAATACATAATTATAAAATATCAATATACAAGATGAAAGCTTCATGGTTATTACAGAAATAGAAAAACAAGAATGTATATATGCATAAAATAATTGACCCTATAAGACTTGACAGTATTACAGAAATGGAAAAACAAGATTATTATTAAATTATTCATAAAATAAGTATCTTACTAGAAAATGTATCATGTTTATTACAGAAATGGAAAAACAAGAATATTCATGCATAAAATAGGTGTCTTACTAGATTTGCGGCTTAAAATGTTGCCCTAATTTGTAATCTTACATCACAAAAAATACACACCAGCACAGTAAATGTTTAAATATACCAAAGTTATAAACAGAGCAGTATAATCAAGCCTAAACGAAACAAGCCAGTGAAGCGGAAAATATACCTGTGGGACAAAGCTGACATGGACGTCATCCGCAATGATGGCGAAAAGATGGCAGAAGAGTTTGTCAACAAGTATGACTCATCATCCAATGTCTGCGAGATGTGGACCACTATTGAATCCGGACTTATGAGCATACTTGAAAAAGTACCTTCAAAAATGACCTCCAGTCGTTTCAACCAACCATGGGTGAATCGTAAAGTTAAGCGGTTGAGTCGGCAGAAACAGCGTACTTACAACCAAGCACGATCATGCCGCAATCCCCAGAAGAAAGCAATTAGGACCTGGGTCAAGTACAATAACCTCAAGAAACGCATGCAGAAAGCCTGTGATGATGCATACGATACATACATCAATAACATCATCTGTGCTGACCTCAAATCAAATCCTAAGCGATTTTGGAGCCACATCTCAAGTAATCGAAGCGACAACAACGGTGTTGCCCCTCTGCGAGGTTCATCAGGAGCCACGTACACTGGTAGTAGAGACAAGGCAAACCTATTAAACAACCAGTTCTGCTCGGTCTTCAACAAAGCAGAAGAGCATAACAGCCTACCTGATCTTGGTCCTAGTCCATTCCCCCCAATACCACCCATTGAAGTGTCGGTCAACGGGGTAATCAAGCTGCTCAAGAAATTGAATCCCCACAAAGCAACAGGGCCAGACTCCATCCCAGCTCGGCTTCTCAAGGAACTTGCAGATTGTCTTGGACCTGTACTAGCCATTCTCTACCAAGCATCTATCAACACAGGAATGGTACCAGACATTTGGAAGTCGGCCATAGTCACACCAATCTTCAAGAAAGGGGACAGAAACAAGCCATCGAATTATCGTCCAATTTCACTGACAGTCATCTGCTGCAAATTACTGGAGCACATCATCCACAGCTCAGTAATGCGTCATTTCTTGGCACATGATGTCCTGTCTGATGTTCAGCATGGTTTTCGGAAGGCGCGCTCCTGCGAATCCCAACTTATCATCACTGTAGATGACATTGCACAAAACCTAGACAACGGACAACAGACGGACCTCATACTACTTGATTTTTCAAAGGCATTTGACAAAGTTCCCCACCATCACCTCCTACACAAACTCAAGTTCTACGGCATCCATGGAAGCCTCATCACCTGGATCAGCAGTTTTCTGCAAGGCAGGGTCCAGCGAGTCGTCCTTGATGGGGAATCATCGGAAGTATCCCCCGTATCATCTGGCGTCCCCCAGGGCACTGTGCTGGGGCCCTTACTTTTCTTGGCCTACATCAACGACCTGCCGAACTGCATCTCTGAAGGTTCCCGCGTCAGATTGTTTGCTGATGACTGCATTGTATACAGAGTGATCAACAACACAGATGATGCCATCTACCTCCAACACGATCTGGATGCACTACAAGAATGGGAGCAGAAGTGGATGATGGAGTTCCATCCAGATAAATGCAAGGTTCTTCATATCACCAAACGACGCAACCCCATCATATCACCATACTCGATACACGATCATCCTCTCGAGGCAGTTCCATCAGCCAAGTATCTAGGTGTCGAGCTCACTGATAAATTGTCATGGAATAAGCACATAGACAGCACCACCAAGAAAGGAATAAGAACTCTCGGCTTTCTTCGTCGAAATCTGCGCAAGTGCCCACAAGATATCAAAGCCACATGCTACAAGGTCCTTGTTCGGCCTATTCTTGAGTACGCCAGCTGCGTCTGGGACCCTAACACGAAGATGAATGTGGCCAAGGTGGAGTCAGTCCAACGACATGCTGCACGCTATGTGAAGAACAATTTCTCGTGGGAGAGCAGCGTCACCACAATGCTAAAGGACTTGAAATGGGACACACTTCAGCATAGAAGGTCCACGGCCAAAGTCACCATGATGTACAGAATTCACAACAAGCTCATTGACATCCCTTCCGACCGCCTGATACCCATCCAATCACCAACAAGAGGCCATAACCAACGGTTTGCCATTCCCAAGACGAGGACATCCTTGCTGAGAGGGACATTTTTCCCAGACACCATCCGTCTGTGGAACTCCCTCTCCCAGGAAACCATCAATGCCACCTCTCCAGACATCTTCAGAGACAGGCTGAAAGATTTCATCCTGGGAAATTAGCACATCTGCTGTGATTGTTTTTAATTTTGTAAATATACTGGACAATTATTTATTTTTGTATGCCCTGAGACTCCTGTCTGCACTGACTGAGAGCTCAACATCAACTTGTGCGAGTATACTCCTAGGAGGTTCTGCACAGTACCGGAAGAAGAAGAAGAAGAATACAGTGAAACCTCGTTATAACGAGCATGTTGGGTCCATTGAATATACCTTGATATTAACAGATGGATATACTGTTGTAACAGGGCTTAAAAACAAGACAATACACTAGAACTATGAAATTACCTCGCTATATCAGTTACATTGTTATGACAGAGCTCGTTATAAAGAGGTTCCACTTTTCCAAAGATATAGAAATATTTTAATTCATAAGGATAAAACTACACATAACAAAATTGGCTGTATCTAAAATTAATGTTTGAATACATTACATTCAAATATATATATATATTTTAAGGTACAATTATGAAGGCACTGTAACTCTATGAAGAATGTGATATTTCACTGATCAATACTACAAGGAAAACTACATTTGGAAAGTTTATATTATGCAAAACATTAGACAAGCGCCATTTTTGTAATTTTTAACATTAAGTGTACCATCCTATAATATATAACTACAAAATTGTTTAAAATGATAACTTACTCATTGTATTTCAAGGTATATTTGTGAAGATATGATAATAAGTATCATGATCACACATTTTCTAATTATGTTGTATTGTTTTTCAGCAATGATCTCAAATTGGTAGAAAGCAAATAAACAATGCATTTTTTTAAATGTTAACATAAATGTACCACATAATAACTCTATAATTAGCTCTAACTATATAATAGCTCACCCATTGCATAACTTTGAGGAAATGATAACAAAATACTTATCATTTTCACAGTTTTTCAGCAGATTTGATCCCAATTTTCTTAGATTAGTAACAAATTGTTTGGTCCGACTTTGCACTTAAACTCTTCAAATTGCATATTTGCATAGATGTGTACAATTACATTTTAACTACATCATACATTTGTGATTTCATAATTAAATCATTTTTGTAAGAATATTGCTAGGATTGTAAGTACTACGTATAACAGAAAAGTTATCTCATCAAATAAAGTAATAACTGTAGCTGGCAGCTCCAATGTTTCTTTAAAAATATGCAGCATAAGTTATAACTTTTTAAGTGTTTTAGCCTCTGAAGAAGATCCTGCTAGGATCGAACATTTAGGCCCCAACTTGACTCTTACTAACTTCAAACTTCAACCAATCATGTAACTTTTAACAATAACCTAAATAAAATATAATGTACTATCAATGTGAAAGAATACAACAAAATTCAGATAAGAAATGATATGAATGTGTTGCAGCGGCGCACAAAACGTCGTGATCTTTTAGATCCCTTGTTGACCATACATTGAGAGACAAACGAATATCACTAGCGATATTATTTCCGATACTATATCCGCAATGAGTAATATATTTAGCATTAGAAATTATATCATTTCCAGATAAATAAGTCCCATGTTTCCAATTACATCTTGCTCTGTTAATACATCATTGTAAAATATGTCCATGTAATTTAAATAAGGGTACTTATGTGATGTACAACACTTTGAGTCATTAGTATAATGCGCTATATACATGTTACAAAAAAGTTCATTATTATCTTCGATAAAACCTATGAACAGATACTTTTGCTATATGTAAAATCAATGAAGTCTGAAGAAAAAAAACATGTCATAATAATATAATTGTTGCATAAGATTGAACAATCTAAACCGCTGCTCAATATTTTGAGAGCAATTCAATAAAAGTTGATCTTTTACAATGCTGCATACATAGGTGTTTATAATGATTTCACACACAATTCAACTTTTATATTTAAAAAGGCCATTCAATCTAAACATTGAAAAGTATTACTATTTGAAAAACAAGGTAGATTAATATTCAGCACCAAGAATATATATAATTACTAGATATTCATTTAGGTATATATACAAGCGAAAAATTGACCAATATATATACAGTATTGGCTTCTTCCTCTCATTCAGAAAATCACGATTCTCATATTTTAATGTGATTATATCATCTAATGAAAGAGAACCTACCACTGCTACTTAACAGTCATTTTATGGTGTAAGGTCACATTCCTGTAGTAGAGGGCAGACCTATTTTAACATAGACTATATTGATAATAATATAACCAGAACTTGTAACATATTATTGATAAACATATATGCTATAAAATGGTTTAATGTTGCAATTGATTTTCACACACAATAATAGGTTAAAGAGAAATGAAACGGTGGAATGTTCGCTTGCTGTTACTGATAAGTGCATAATTTCTGTCGCTTCTAGTCAAATATTTCCTCTTGGGTATCATGAAAAATGGAAATAATCAATGTTTTAAAAACCACTATCTACTGTTTTGAGTAACCACTGGAGGTTGCCATGTTTTCCAACGGTACTGTATGAAACGTCATCTGAGCGCATCTGAGCGTGCACGAACAAAAGTGGGTTATGTAAACGCCGTTGTTGAATCTGCTGATATGTCATTAGTTATGCAACCCGCTTTTGTTAGCGCAAGGTCAATGGAAATTTGAAATACATGGCAGCCTCCAGTGTTCAGTCAAAACAGATAAAAGTGGTTTACAAATATTGATTATATTTGAATTATTGGTGATACAAAATAGGATAGTAACATGCATTATACATTTATCAGTAACAGGAAGGAGAAATGCCAGCGTTTGGCTCCCCTTTACGAATGACCAGTTTAGGATTCCAGAATCGAATATAAAAATGTATAGCAAAATATATTAAAAGTAGACAATTACATGTACACAGTCAGACAATGGAAACCACACATTAGGTCAATGATAACTTAACACAAATTGTGGGTAATAAAATCTTCTCTCATTGATTAACAAGCTTTTTTCTTTACTGACATGTGCACATGTAGATGAGGATTATGAAAGATATACATGTAGTATACCACTAAGGCAGCAAATAATATTTAAGTTGCAATAATATACAGCGCAACATGTCTCAGCAAAACGGCACTAATGGATTTTCTTCGCTCTTTTTC
The DNA here is from genome assembly GCA_037951105.1 of Echinarachnius parma. Lineage (NCBI taxonomy): Eukaryota > Metazoa > Echinodermata > Echinoidea > Clypeasteroida > Echinarachniidae > Echinarachnius > Echinarachnius parma. Next base: position 28,029 of record JBAMJV010000775.1, read on the forward strand.
ATTTTGTTCATGTATTTCTGGTCAGTTGGTTTGTACTTAATTAAAAAAACTGCATCACTTTGAGTGATCCTTCACACTTTCCCTAAGTTGATATCATATCCTCTGGTTTGTGTCAGACTTATAGCTTTAGACCATCATGAGCATTGAAAAGGGCTCCTAGGTAAGTCCATCATTAATAGGGCCTTGTGGCTCAATGGTTAGAGCATCGGTCTAGCAATCTGGAGGTCTCGGGCTCGATTCATGGCCAAGCCCAATCATATTTGCTCATTTACATTTATCTCATTTATTTCTGAGCCTAGCGTGATAGTACGATAATACGCCAACTTAAATTGGAAGAAGAAGAAGAAGAAGATGTAATTTTTTTTTTTCAATCTTTGCTTGAATTTATATCAATACAAATGATGCATTTACTATCTTTCAACAGAAAGTGTCATACATTTTTTTCTTCACCCAGGCTATAACTATAGACAAAATAGAATCGCCATTATATGTTTTTTAAAAGAAATTTAACAATTAGTGATACGATTCTACTACATCCAATATAAACATAACAGAGTCACATTTATATTTTTGGTAGAAATGTAACAACTACGAGTGAACATCATTAAGTAAAATATTTAGTATCAAATAAAGCAAAAAGAAGGCCACATTTGTTCAAGGTTTATATTGTACATGCATATATATTTAAGAAAAGCTAAATGCTGGCTTTTAGGTTGACTTGCACTGATGAGCGTATAACATTTCACTTTTATAATCATATATTTCATCTTATGCATCACTAAAAATTAAAAATTAAAAAAATTTTAAAACCACTATAACATATGTTTTGACTGACCACTGGTTAGAAAGGCCTCATCACAACCTTTCATTTGATGCTTTGTTCTAAGAAATTGGTCAATTATTGGCAAAGATGTGATTGTTTAAATTTTACAATCATAAGTCTTTTACACACATTATGTGAAATTAAAATGCCAATTTCTTCAAAACATGAATTACCGACAAGTGCAGGGTTTTGCTATAGCTGGTAACAAATATGTAGAGGACATCTTGTAAATAAAATGTCAAAAGACACAAAACGATCGACGTGCTACGTACGTTGCAAGTCACAATCAAGCATGCAGCCGTAATTCAGTGATAATGCTGATAAATGTTCATAAAACCACACTTGCTCTGGTTTGAGCTTAACATATGACCAGTGTTAAGAGCAATCCAGTTTCTGAATAATATGGACTTGGTCTTGCACTTGGTCTTAGTTAGACCAGGTCTAAACTATCTATCTACCATGCAGGTCAGGCTTTTGTTGTCACTTCGCCATAGACTTTGCCCTGGTTCTGGCTTTGTATAACAGCAGCATTACATACCCCTGAAGCGTACAATTTCTAACTAGTATGGACTTGGTCTTGGACCTGGTCTAGGTCATGGTAGACTAAATAACTACATTGAATCTTAGGATTTTGTTGTCACATAGCCATAAAAATTGATCTTTATCTGCTTTTGAAAAACAGAGAAAGTTAGGCAGTAGGCTAAATTGTGAATTCCATCATCTCTTGACTTGGTCTTGAACTTGGTCTTGGTCTAGGTCTTGGTCTAAACTAACTATCTACCATGCATCTCGGGCTTTCGTTGTCACATCCCCATAGAACTTTCCTTGGTTCTGGCTTTGTATAACGGCCACATAACATACACCTCTGCTGTGTACCATTTCTAAATAGTACGGAATTGGTCTCGGACTTAGTCCAGGTCTAAACTAAATGATCACCATGTATGTCAGGCTTTCATTGTCACATCGCCATAAAACTTAAATCTTTATCTGCCTTTGAATAACAGCCAAAGTTAATCAGTAAATTGTGAATTTCATTATTTCTTTCATATATATTTTGTAACTAGTGTGGACTTGGTCTTGAACTTGGTCTTGGTCTAAACTAACTATCTACCATGCATCTCAGGCTTTAGTCGTTACATCGCCATAAACCTTCCCCTGGTTCTGGCTTTGTATAACGGCTGCATAACGTACCCCCGCAGTGGTCCCCTTTTTAGCGTCCTCTTTCCTTTTCCGGTAGTAGTAGAACGAGACGACCGCGCAGATGACGACGACGACGATGACTATTGGGACAACTATAGCTGCCACATCTGAGAAGAGAAAGAAAAGTATAAATACATTTTTTTCCTTCAAATTACATGTATATAGCACCTGATACAATTACATTTAGCTGTCATTATCACAAGCTCACCATAATCATAACCTTTATAATCATCATCATAATAATAATAATCATCACCATCAAAGAATTCAACATAATCATAAATATCCTCATCATTTTCATCATCATCTCCATCCTCTCGTTGTATAAACATTGATTGACTTTTTCTTTTACCGGTACTTGCACATTCTATTTTGATTGCATATAAAGGCAATATGAAAATTGTATAATATGTGACCTTACACCACAAAATGACCGTTATGTCGCTGTGGTAGTTTCTCTTTTATTAGCTAAAATAGTCAATTTTTTTCAAAATATGAGATTGAGAATTTTTGTATTTCCTGAATAAGCATATCTTCATCTACCGCCTGTGAAGTTTTGAGCCTCGAAATCATGTTTAAATATTATTTTTTGTGTAATAAATGTGAGCTTATTACAGCGCTTGAATGGACACTGATCTTTTAAGCGGCCCGTTTCTCCCTTATTTTAAAAATGCTTCAGCCATATTCCAAATATTTGGCGTTCATTTTGAAAGGATTTGCTTAGTCCAAATGTGACAAATTATATACCATTTCAAAGGTAATGATTTATATTTTAATGTTAAATGAAGTTCAGCACAATCAATTTTCAAGACTTATTGGTCGTTTTGTGGTGTAAGGTCACATATACAAAATGGCTCCTCCCGACAACACACCAGCACAGCGCACCATCCTAGAATAGCTTCGCAGCTGCTTCAAGGGATTACCTCATCAAGCGTCAATATTCCCACCACCACCCCTACCATGATTGTCTCCATTACTGTCGTTGGTGACAACATCATCTTCATCATCATCATCATAAACATCATCATCATCATATCATCATATCATTATATCATCATCATTATCATCATAATCATCATCATCATCATCATCATCACCACCATCATCATCACCCCCATCACCATCCTCACCATCACCATCATCACCATCACCATCATCATCACCCTCATCACCATCATCATATCATCATGATCACCATCATCATCACCAACATCACCACCGTCATCATCATCATCATCATCACCACCATCATCATCATCAATAGTACTTACTCACTGCCACGGATAGCACCTGCGGTGTTGGTTTGATTACAACCGTTGTATTAACAGGCTTCTCTGTGACAAGCTTGGTTGTAGACATCTTTTCCATGACTGTCGTTGCTTCCGGTATTGCGGCGGCTGCAGCCTTTTTAGTTGTGGGGGTGGGCTCTGGTGCTGGTGTTGGCGTAGTTACAACTGGAGCATCATCTAATATGAGTGAAAAGAGAATTTTCTAAAAGTAATTGCTTAAAATTGTATGCAACTAGGGCTCTAGTACAATTTAGAATTGTCATTATTCAAACTTAATTGTTAAATATTTTGTGCAAATAGGGTTCTACCTAAGGAGTGAAAAGAGAATTTTCAATATAACTGCTAAAAATAGTATGCAAATAGGGCTCTACAATTATTCAAACTTGATTGTTATCACGATATTTTGTGCAAATAGGGTTCAACCTAAAGAGTGAGAAGAGAATTTCCAATATAACTGCTAAAAATTGTATGCGAATTGGGCTCTAGTACAATTTATAATTGTCATTATTCAAACTTCACTGTTCATTAGTTTGTGCAAATAGGGTTCTACAAACTAATTATGTGCCCGATAGCCAAGGACAAGTGCAAATCAGTGAGAGGGAGGGAGGGGGGGGGGGGGGGGGGTAAGTACTATTTGAAGGCATTTGCCCGATAAGGGCAAGTTACCTCGATATTTCAAATTACAATGAGAACATGTTTCAATTTTACAGGATTATTTACTATGTAGCCTACATGTACATCAGGATGTCATGACAAAAGGTTGTAACAGATCAGGGGGGTTGTATTCTGAAAATGATTTTAAGTTAAAATTTATTGTATCTAATCTACGTCATTATAATATATGTGACCTGCTATAGCAAAACCCTGCACTTGTCGGTAAAAATCAAAATATAGATTTCCATACCATTAGAAAGGCCTTATTACAAGCTTTAATCTGATGTTTTGTTCTAACAAATTGGTCAATGTGATTGTTTCAATTTTACAATCATAAGTCTTTTACACAAATTATGTGAACTTAAAAATTTCTTCAAAACATGAATTACTGACAAGTGCAGGGTTTTGCTATAGCCGGTCACATATTTTAGCAAATGGCTATTCCTTAAGTACAGTTTCAGAATACTGATTTGGCAAAACATATATTAGTGACGTAGATACAATAGATTTTAGCTTTAAATCGTTTTCAGAATACACCACCTGCAGAAAAAAAACACTATTTAAAATAGACGAGACCAGTCACCACACACACTATCAATTACATGTACATGTATGTCATCATAGTTGAAGATGGTTCCTAACTTAGACTGATTATTTATGTGTTTAAATGCATTTGATTAATGAGTTTTCCTTCTAGATTAAAGGTGCACCTGTAAAGTGTCAGAGATTGCCCAACATGACATTTGAGACTTCAATCCTATACCAAAATCATTGTAAGATATGACTGTCCGAATGATGTGTGAAAGTTTCATTGAAAAAGAACACTGCTTTCCTGCATGGTTAAAAAAGCGAAAATTTGCGTCAGCTTTTACAACTACATCTTATTACAGTATGACGTTTATGACCGTTTATAAATGCTCGTGAGCTGAATGATTATCAATGATAGATATCGTCATACTAAAGGGGCATTTGAAAAAATCTAACCCTATTTTATTCTTCTCTTACCACAAGCCAAACAACACTGTAGAAGAGAAATGTGGAAGCTCAAATTAATCTTTGAGGAGTTAGACACTTTACAGGTGCATCTTTAATAAAGAAACATTGTTGTTCAGGGTTTGCCCTTCACTGTGGCCAGAACAATAGACACAAGAAATTTAATTTGGCCTATACCCATACATACGCATACCCATACATACACATACCCATACACGCATTGGCCACCAACAAATTGGGATCTATAACACACATAAGTCTATCTGACGTGCCATTTTAGCCCCCTGAAAGAAAAAGATTAAAGGTGAGCCCTGTTGTTGAAGGGTGGGACTAAACTTACCATCAATAATCGTCACCGTGGTCGAAGAAGGATCACCAACTGTCGCCAAGTTTCCGTCTCCTCTCCGTTTGACCGAAATCGACACCGTAAACGACTCCTCAGCTTCGATTTCGCCATCATCCGTGATCAGGATGTCGATGGCCATTCTTGTTTGCGTCTCTAGCATCGTTTGAGACGATGAGTTCAAAGGTTGGTAATCGGTGGGTGTAAAAGCAGATCCATCGCTAGTTGTTACGACTATTGATATGTAAGAAGAGAAGAAAGAATTTAAGAGTAATTTACATTTTTAGGTTGAAATTGTTCATTGATTTTGCAATGGTTACCAACGAATGAGACCAACGAATACAATTTATCAAAAAGAGATAAGGATATATCGGTCAACATGATCGCCCAATACATGTATACATTCTAGTTCATGTTTCTAGCACTGTTTGTGACGATGAGATTAATGGTTTGTGTTAAAGCAGCTCCATTGCTAGTTGTTAAGTCTATTGATATGTAAGAAAAGAATAGTACCGTAAAACTCCGTGTATAAGACGCACTTTTTTTCCGTCAGAAAATTTTCAAAGTGGGGGGTGCGTCTTATACACAGGTACAGCCAAAAAAAAAAAAAAAAAAAAAAAAAAATTTTTGTTTAGAATTTTTTTTTTGGGACACCCAGTAGTCATGTTTAATGCATATATTAAACTGGTCTAGGGCATGACACGAGCTTGATATAAGGCGGAACATTTATCAAAATGTACCTTTTTCCTACATAAATTATAGTGGTTAGCAAAACAAAATGCAAGTTTTTAAGCAGTAACTCTGCTACTAATTGAATATTCAGATATTCATGAGTAGCAGCACTCATTTAATATTCAATTTTCTAAACAGTGGTTATACATTTTTTTTTTTTTTTTTTTTTTTTTTATAGAAAGTTGGGGGTGCGTTTTATACACGAGTGCGTCTTATACACGGAGTTTTACGGTAGTTAATTATGAGTTAAAATTGGCCATTGATTTTTCGATGGTAAGTCAAAATTTAAAAAAAATGAGCACTTGGTTTAAAGGGTACCACCACCCAAAAATAATTATCTTTTTATAGAAAGGTAACATCTTTAGTATTCCATTCCTTCAATAAGTTCACAAAAATATGTTTTCAGAAAAAATATATAATTGGAAAACGCATCACCATTCTCAGCCATGCGGTCATGCGGTCTGAATGCGCAGACTATTATGCGAGCAGAGCCAGCGGCGCTCTATGCAGAGTGAACGAATCATCCGGGATTCTATTGACGTACGCGTGAATTGCATTGGCGCACTCGCAAATGCCTGGCCCGTGTGGAACCACGAGATAGCCGTGGTTCCGTAAGTGGTGGAAATTAATTGCTTTGTTTATGAATTACACAACCCTTCGCAGAATGTTGGGTATATATTTGATATCACAAAACGGTACCAAAACATATAATAATGTGTTGTCCTTTGCCTGGTGGTCCCCTTTAAGTTTCTAGCATCATCTGAGAAGATGAGCCCTTGGTTTAAGTTTCTAGCATCATTTGAGAAGATGAGCCCTTGGTTTAAGTTTCTAGCATCATTTGAGAAGATGAGCCCTTGGTTTAAGTTTCTAGCATCATTTGAGAAGATGAGCCCTTGGTTTAAGTTTCTAGCATCATTTGAGAAGATGAACCCTTGGTTTAAGTTTCTAGCATCATTTGAGAAGATGAGACCAGCAGTTTCATTGCTGTGTGTCAGTCTAAATGATATGCATTCTAGTTTGAGTTTCTAGCATTGTTTCAGACGATAAGACCAATGATTGGTAATTGGTGGATTTTAAAGCAGCTACATCGCTAGTTGTTTAAGTGTATTGATATTGAAAGGGGTATTCCGGGCCTGATAAAACCATTCCTTATTTGAATAAGCAGAATAAGAGGCATAATTGGTGAAAATTTGATCAAAATCGGACAAGAAACACGGGAGTTATACCTATTTGAACATCATGTAGTAATGAGCGATCGTTTCAAAATTGCCGCCATATGCAACATCATTGACGAGCAACTCGCCATGGCTTTAGTACATGAAAATACACTTATTTCTCACTTTCGTTGCTAAAAATGAATTTTTCTCTGCTTGTTTTCACGAATTCATAGAAGAATATCGATGGGCCAACCTCTTTGGAATTTGTAAGCTCATAAATTTGCTTTGTTATTAAGAAAATTATAATTTTTTTAAATTTCCATGTAAACCCCTCAAAAAAAGTTCGGAAACTCAAGTTTCATCGATCATATCTCTCGTATTTTTTAATAAGAATACTCAAAATCGGTGTCACAATAAAGCCTCATTATATACCTTTCAAACGATGCATTATGTGTAGTGATTATGCAATTGGGGCGATTGCAGTAGCCCAGAGAATAGGGGGAGGCAGGAAGTGAAATCTCGCAAAATGGCCCCAATGCATTCAATTTACGAGTGCAAGACTGTGTTGACCAGTTTTCTAAAGGTTAACAATCTATTGAATGCTGCCACCCTTTCCATTCATCAACATTGTTGAATTTGATACCATTTTAATGGAAATTATCTCTTCCTTACGATGGCATATTAATCGTAAGGATTATGCAAATGGGGTGTGTGCAGCGAACCGGAATATGGAGATGGGTCGAGTGTGAAATTAGACAAAAAGATATGGAGTTGACAAAAAATCAGAGCGTTGCATTTTTTTCGAGCTTTTGGGAGGATTTTTTAGCATTTCAAATAAAATATTCATGATTTAAATTGATATCAACGGAAAGCCCAACAACTCTTCTGTATGAAAATGTGACATTTATAATGATTTTTGTAAAGGGCGGCTGCAGGGAGATGAATGTGGGGGAGCCTCAAAAGTGACCCATTTCAAAACGCTCTGATTTGGTGTCGTATCTGTATACCATTGTGTAGAGGATGTAATGCGACTTGAATGAGTTGGCCATGAATGAGAGGAATTCAATTGAAAACGCATGAATAGTGCCTTGAAATCAGAGCGTTTCAAAATGGGTCACTTTTGAGGCTCCCACCCATTCATCTCCCTGCAGCCGCCCTTTACAAAAATCATTATAAATTTCACATTTTCATACAGAAGACTTGTTGGGCTTTTCGTTGATATCATATTTGATCATGAATATTTTATTTGAAATGCTAAAAAATCCTCCCAAAAGCTAGAAAAAAATGCAACGCTCTGATTTTTTGTCAACTCCATATCTTTTTGTCTAATTTCTAATCGCCCCAATTGCATAATCACTACACATAATGCACCGTTTGAAAGGTATATAATGAGGGTTTATTGTGACACCGATTTCGAGTATTCTTATTAAAAAATACGAGAGATATGATCGATCAAACTTGAGTTTCCGAACTTTTTTTGAGGGGTTTAGAAGTCAAAATGGCTGCAGCTCGCAAGTGACGTCACGATCGATAGCAATTGCGAACGATACTAAAAATCGGAGCAAAGTTCATCCTGTCATAACTTTTTTATTGCTCTACCGTTTTGGCTCAGATTTTCTATCATGATTCTTCATATTTACTTCATTTTATAGCAAACATCACATTTCTGGGGTGGAATTCCCCTTTAAGAAGAGAACACAAGTTAACACAAGTTAAAATTTTCATTGGTTTCTCAATCATTATACAGTAAAAGATAGTCCTTGGTTTTAGTTTTGTGCATCATTTGCGAGCATCAAAAGACAGAACGTGCGCTATATAAGTAGCCACCATTATTATTATTATTATAAGACTTATTATTAAATCAAGCGGAGACTATTGTACTAAGAAGTATTATTTATCTACATCACTTACCGAACTGCACAATACCGTACATTCCTCTCCGTACAACAACCACAGACACCATCCCACTGCCTTCTCCAACCGAATACTCGTTGCTCTCAAATGTAAGGACCATATTGTTGCCTGTTATTATACCAGCTGTCCGAAGAAGGAGAATGAATATTGATAAGACAATCAGAAATTTATAAATTATGAGAATGTTGTAATTCTGTAACCCATACAGCAAGGCTTGACACTAGCACTTGCCCTGTTGCTCAGGGCAAGTAAAAGTTGATATCGGGCAAGTAAAATTGCATAAATGGCCTAGTTTGGTTGCCCAATTGGGCAACTAAATTATTGGTCAACTACGAGAGAATAATGTATTTCCTAGCGTAAATATTATCTAGAAGTAAGAGGGCAAGTCAATTTTGTGTTCTGGACAAGTAAACATTGAAAAGTTGTGAGTTGACTTGCCCGAACGGGCCAGTAGAGAAAAAAGTTAGTGTTGAGGCTTGCATACAGGAACCCTAGAAGAAATAAATGGGGTCAGGCCATGCGGAAAAAGTCAACCAATCAGATTTGCACACTAATGCCCGGCGCAGACAGAGCCGACTCGACTGGTTGTCATTCCGATCGGCTCAGTTTTCAGTGCCTCGCGACACACATTTTACCAGTCGAGAGACAGTCGGATGCCAGTTGGGGCCGATTCAACGCGATAAATCTGCTCCGACCGACCGGGCCCAACTCTAGCCTGATTTAAACCAGTCGGCTCTGTCTGCGCCGGGCTTTAGTCACATGATCTGACTTACAATTAATTGCAATTTTACAATTGATTGCATCTCTTTCTGCAACGTGGCGAAGTTCTTCCACGTGGTACTCGGGAAGGGAGGGGGGGGGGGATTTATGGTAGGGTGTGCCTCAGCAAAATGCAATAAGGGGGGTCTAGAGAGCCAATGAGGGGGGGAGAAATAGGGTCTTGGGAGTATGCCAAGCTGAAGAGTGAGAACTTAGCCAGTTCCTTGCCGCACTGAATTTTGAATAGAACTGTAGATGCACTGGCGGCTGTGTGCGGGCCGGGGCCGGGGCCGGGGTCGGGTCTAGGAAGCGACGATAAGGTAGACTTTGAAGCAGCAAACAACTTTGCGAATCTTTGGGTCTATTGAGCGGTTAATCATTTTTTCATAGGTCTAAAGAGTGGCTACTTTTTAAACTCATAGGTAATAGAGAGGCTATATTTTACTCATACCGTAGGTCTAAAGAGCGGCTATCGTTTTTTTGAAGAAAATGGGAACGGGCCTAGTGGCAATCAGCTCCTAAAAAGGGGGTCTTTGAAGGGGCACATAACCATATTACCAATATACTTGAGAACCCCCCTCCTTGAGCATGATGGTACGTGTAGGTGATAAAAGCATATTTTTCAATTTTTTCTGTGTGGGGCATTTCTCAACATTTCTCGACATACTTGTAAGTACCTGTAATGGTCTGTATGCACCAATTCTACACATACCTTTAGGCCGCCATTGTTACGTAAGTGCGGACACCACTGAGATCGATCAATGATGCATTCCCTCATTTACCGCACCAAACCATTGTTTGAATACTTGTAGACGCTTTGATGAGTCTGCAAATCAGTGAAAAGATTTTCTAATCTTTTTGTTTGGACAGTCGGCACAGATGTCATAATTTGCGAAGCATGTCGGGTAGTTACATAGCCTATCCGATATGCGTCTGAGCTTTCTGGCAAGTACTAATCGCGTTATGGAGACGAAAAACCGGTGATCTCGAACCCGATGCGCGGAGCGCATCCGCCTATCATCAGTCATTTACTCATCATTATTCATATATGTTTATTGTATGTATGACGTGAAGTAACAGAGTCGCTTGTACCGACCGCAATTTATGGCCTAAACTTTAACCCATTCCCTTCATGATTCTGAAATCGCCATAAACTTTGCACTCAGACCAACCAGTTCCCGTAGTCAGAGATAAATTGTGTGAGAGAGAGAGAGAGGAAGAGAGAGACGTCGCATATCGCATGGCGCACTGTGCTGTGTGAGATTGTGTGTGACTGTGTGTAACTGCACGAGTTCTCTGACCGTACCACTGCATGCACTGCAGAGTTCGTATGACGTTACAGCATCATCGCTCATTGGCCTATTTTGGTCCATGTCACATAAATATTCATGAAATAGCTTTGCGGGGGGTTCGTAGAAATGCTACGAAGAATCAATGTAAATCAAGGCAAATAAAGAAAATAAAAACTTTTCACGTTCATCACTGGTGATAGGCTTCGCGCTGCACGCTCAAACTAGGCATATCGCGGTTAGTACACTGCCGGAACCTGCCAGACAGCACGATGCCTATTAGATAGGCTAGTAGTTACACGAACATGCCTGCTCCCATCATCTTTTGCCGCCGTAAAAATTAGTAAAATGTGGGTTTGTTCACAGAAGGATTTCATGGGATCCAGAAGGCCAAAATTGAAAAGTCATTTCATGTATAAAATTAAATGTCTGTTCACCCTCAAAATGATAATACAGTCAAACCTGTCTTAGCGGCCACCTGTCTATAGCAGCCAACCTGCCTATAGTGGCCACTCAAAGTGATCCCTTGCAGAGAAAAACATTGCAATTGAACCTGTCTATAGAGGTCACCTGTCTACAGTGGCCACATTTCTTGTCTCCCTTGGGTGGCCACTATAGACAGGTTTGACTGTAGTAGCCAAAAGCCTGTTTCATTGTCCTTTAAAGCAAAGTTTTCTAATCGTTGTCAATTAACATTTATTCTGTGACTTACCTAGGTAGTCGGTGAGAGGGCTCCCGGTCGTACAAGTCCCTGCGATGGTGTGCTGACCAATGTCTGTCCATGCTCTCAGCCAATCAATGCCACTGTCACAAACTAGGCCATTGTCCTCCAGCAAGCTGTAAATGAAACAAGCATTGCCATTGGCTGATCAGATTGTATAAATTTCCTGATAACTATCTTAGATTCTTTACAGAAACTTTTCCTTATAAAAATATGCACACACACAATTTAGTTGCAAATAAATATCTAAATGCCTGTAGCCAACCAATGCCACTGTCATACCTGCCAACATTTGAAAAGAAAAATCTTACTCTCATGTGAGCGAAGCGCACATCACGAGCGCGAAGCGCGCATCACGAGCGCGAAGCACGAAGTCCTTTGCAGCCGGGGTCCAGCTCTAGGGTTCTAGATGCTCTCTTGTGCTATCTTAGCCTTATTTTTCAACATATTACCACACTGAATATGTATGTGTGTATTTATATGCACATGTATATTTACTTTTTGAAAAGAAAGAAAGAAAGGAAAAAAAAAAAAGAAAAAAAATATATATCTAAATGCCTGTGGCCAATCAATGCCACTGTCACAAACTAGGCTATTGTACTCCCAACAACCTGTAAATGGAACAAGCATTGCAATTGGCTAATCATATATGGTTATCCTGATTGATTTTTTTTTTCAATGGGCGATTTAGTATCCAAATTCAGATATTCTTGACTATGGTCGAAAGGGTCTAAAGACACTTTCAAATTCAATCTCAATTATAAATATCTCCATATGTGAGCGGCTATAGCAAAATCCTGCACTTGTCGGTAAAAATCAAAATGTTGATTTTCAAACCATTAGAAAGGCCTCATCACAAGCTTTCACTTGATGCTTTGTTAGAGGGCAAGTCCAAGGTATTTGTTCCCAAGGGGGTGAATTTTCATATTCACCCAATAGACCGCTTCTGTAATGTATGCAAATATTATGCGTATGACGTAAGACTCCCCGTTGCTAAGCTTAACAAAAGTAACTAGGTCCGGCAAGCTAAGTTTGCCTGGAGCTTGCCGGACCTAGTTACTATTGTTAAGCTTGCCAACGGGGAGTCTGACGTCATACGCATATTATTTGCATACATTACAGGAGCGGTCTATTGAGTGAAACTTGATGTCATTTTAAAGCTAAGATATTGAATTTTAATAATTTGAAGAAAAGAAATTAAAAACTTGTCTCCAATAAGTAGTAATAATAAAATATATTTGCAATATGTAAATCGTCGTAACGCGCGGGACATCTGAATTAAAGACAAATTAAATCATATTTAAAATGCTACAAGTAATGATTCTTTACTTATTATTGGCTTGACCTGATGTCATTACCAGAAGGAAGTTGGATTATAATTTTCAGCTTGTTATCTCATTCAATATGCATATTAGATGCGTTCCAAAATTAGCATGTCCAACGTGTTACATTTTTACATCTTATTGTTTCGATTACTCGTTAAAGGGATAGTTGAGTTCTGGTAAGGAGAGTACAGTTTTAGTGAAACTGAATTTTAGTAACCAAAACCTGCATCATTACATTACAAACTAATAGTTATAACTAGAAAGGAACACAAAATTACAAATGACGTAGTAAAGATCATGTTATCATTCAAAAAGAGCCGTTAAAACGTAAGAGGGCACTCTCTAAACACTCATCGGTTTCAACCATTTTGAATAAAATATTGTGCATGTGATGCTTTGTTGAAATAGTGATTAGATAGAGAAATAACCAACAACTATTTAAATACCTATTTTGTAACTTTTTGAAAAGAGGAAGCATTTTTTTGAATTTTTAACGGCTGGTTCAAAATTCTCTAATAAACCCGGGGCCCGGGTTTATTACAAATTGTTATATTTATGGATATTTCAGCCGTTTCTGAACCGATTTTGATCAAACAAAGATGATTTTATTGTTTAAATATTATGCTCTTTCAAATTTTACACTCAGTTTTTCATTACCTCACAAACCAATTAAGTAGTCTAGCGCCCTCTCTACCAAAACTCAACTTTCCCTTTAATCAAAAGGGCAATTCCACGATAACACTGGGACACTTCAGAACACATTTTCACTTTCCAAATGTAAATAAAAAACTAAGTGTAAAGAATGAGAACGATCTTTTATTGTATATCTTTGACTGTTATCACAAGCAACTTTGAAAAAAAAAATTAATACAAAATTTTCATTTATTAATGAGTTACGCATCATTAATTACTACTGTAACACCGGGACGCAAAAAGGACATGCTTTTTTTAACACTTTACATACTGGCAAAACTCTGTGAAGTTAATGAACATTTTGAAACTTGGCTATATTTATTTGGTTTAGTAGAGACTCAATAATAATAATTAGGTGTTATTTGGAAAAAAAATCTATCATGAAGATAAATATGAACTAGCATATAAAAAATTGTACCGTAACACTGTGACCGTAACACCGGGACCTCTGAAAGGGCATGTACAAAGTCTATGGAAAATTAGGTTGTCTTACTATACTGGCAAAACTCTGTGAAGTTAGTGAATATTCTGAAAAGTGGCTATATTGATTTGGTTTAGTAGAGACTCAATAATAATAATTGGGTGTTATTTGTAAAAAAAAACTATTATCAAGATAATTATGAACTAGAGTATACAAAATTGTACCGTAACACCGGGACTGTAATGTACAAAGTCTATGGAAAATCAGGTTGTCTTACTTTACTGGCAAAACTCTGTGAAGTTAGTAAACATTTTAAAAAGTGGCTATGTTGATTTGGTGTAGTAGAGACTCAATAATAATAATTGGGCGTTATTCGTAAAAAAAAACTATTATCAAGATAATTATGAACTAGAGTATACAAAATTGCACTGTAACACCGGGACTGTAATGTACAAAGTCTATGGAAAATCAGGTTGTCTTACTTTACTGGCAAAACTCTGTGTGAAGTTAGTGAACATTTTGAAAAGTGGCTATGTTGATTTGGTGTAGTAGAGACTCAATAATAATAATTGGGTGTTATTCGTAAAAAAAAACTATTATCAAGATAATTATGAACTAGAGTATACAAAATTGCACTGTAACACCGGGACTGTAATGTACAAAGTCTATGGAAAATTGGGTTGTCTTACTAAAAACTAAAAACATTTTTACTTTAGGTAGTAGATCAAGCAACAATTTAGTATGTATACATCAAGCTACCACCCCAACATGACAGAAACTAGCTGGTCACTTTAGTATGCAGTGATTCTCTATGCTCCCTGTACTATTGCAATGTAAGTCCCGGTGTTACAGTCCCGGTGCTACAGTGACTGTAACACCGGGACCACTATTCAACCATTTTTAATTAATTAATGAAATGTCCAATCATCATTTTGATACTTGTTTATGGTAGATATGAGTGGTCAAGATTTGGGCAATTTAAGTTTTTTTGTTTGTGTTTGTAATTTTCTTACAATGCTAAAAATATCAGTTTTTACCGTAACACCGGGACAATATTCTTTATCATAAATGAATTGTTCATTGAAGCGTATCAAAATGAAAAAAATGAACTTCAATGATTTTTTTTATTACATTCAACCCTAAACCTCTGAGAAAATATAATAAGCTTTTACCTCCTGTCTTACTTGCTCTTGCTACATTGATTTATTTTCAACACGTTTTCCAGACATTTGGATGAAAATTAATTATTCATATTTTATGCGCATATTTTGATATGTTCCTGATGTATATTTCTATTTTAAAGGTCAGACTTTAAAAATTCAGTTCTTAAGCTTTATTTTGATACCAAAATTGAAACTATCTGACCATTTTGAAAATTTGGTGGTCATGTCCACTTTATCGTGGAATTGCCCAAAAGGTTTATTTTTCCGAAACTCTACAAAGTTCTAATTTACCTTGGGGGACATCCATAACATAGCAACAAAAAGTTATCACATTTACCTAATTAGCAAATCAATAATTAGATTTTGTAACACGCGGGACAATCTATACAGTAAAGCAATGGGTTTTTGAAAATCTTGTTTTGGCCTATTGGCTTATTTACGATCATTCCGTAACACGCGAGGATATTTGCCTACCACTTAACAAGTTTTTTCTATGAAGTCTTGCGCAACTTTTGAGACCAAATTCATGACAAACATTTGTACCCTTACAAAGGCACATGACTTTTTCGAAGTGGAAGTCAATCTGGAAATTGCATAATTTTGTGATTTATGTACAATTCCTATGGAAAAGGTGTTTTTTCATAGGATTGATAAAAACTCAATAATTTCTCATTTTAATCACTGCAAATAATTAATTTTAGGATAAAAATTGTTTGACAGTGGTGAATAATTGATTTCTTTTTTAAAAAGATGTAAAAATGGAAGTTGAAAAACAAAGAAATACATAAGAATTTCCCAAAACAAAGAAATACATAAAGAAAATTTTCGCTTTTGCAACTTTTGTTTTTAAATGTTGTTAGGAAATGTCATAAAGAACATTTATGCATTTAAGATGAGCATTTTCCAAGCACAAATTCTTGATATATCTATAATAAGGGCAAATTGGGGGGTGGGCAAATTGGGGGGTGGGCCTATGTAAAACGCATGGTAGAAAAATGTCCCGCGTGTTACATGTCCCGCGCGTTACAATACAATCTTTTTTCAAATTGACCCGGTTGTCAAAGTCTGATTTAACTGCGTGCGCTATGCTATATACGCTACGTGCTAATTATGACCGTGCGGTTTGCGGTATGCAGGCTTGTCGATATCTCCAACCCAGCGCTAGCAGCGCAGACAGGTGCGAATGGGCGGTGGATTTATAGCCAAATTTCACGTGGCGGCCATTGGATTTCTTCCGATAGTTCTGCATTTTTTAACGAAACTAAGATTCAGATTTTACCACGCAAGCCACTTTTTCATACTTATTTAACAAGATTTATCAATTAATTTTGCCAATAAAGATGTTTTTGGTAACTTTCCCACTACTGTCATTTGGCTTTAAAAAGCCATATGCGTGGGTTATAATGGGTAGTCAGCAAATTCCAACTCGCACTCCACCGTAATCTCCCGAGGTAAACTCACGATATGTGTTGGATCAATCGAAGAGCGGTGCTTCGAAATATCTGAACACGGGCCTTCTTATGAAATTGCATGCAGCACACGGCTGGTATCTGTATACCGAGCGAGTTTCTCGAGCTGTCACCTAAGGCAATACATATCGCTGATAAGATCAAACAGCGGCACTTTGAAGTCGGTGCGGTTAAGCATGTTACGTAATATTTTTCGCTCGTAAACATCTCTGATGGATCTCCATTCGACTAGTACAAATATTCAGAACGCGACTATTTTTTATGCCTTTTCGACTCGGGTGTTCGGAAGTGGGACAGTTTGCGATCGCTACTTATAACTGAGCCAATGGGGATTACGTACCGTGCGTAAAAGTGCGCAATATGGATCCACACGTCTAATATACCGGTCTGAATTCCCTTTAATAGTGTAAGTACTCGATAATGTAGCCTACTATGTACATGTTCTTACAGTTCCTGCAAGCTGGGTATGTCGCTGAAGGCCGTTTGGTCAACAGATGTCAGAGAATTCTGCTCCAAGTTACTAGGGGGAAGAAAATCACATAAAAGTAGAAAAAATAGTGCAAATGGTAAACAGTATGAAACATGTAATTTACCTTTTTTATTAAAATACATCTTAAATGATCTTGTATTTCAGAAACAACAAAAAAGTGAAAATATAGATAGGAACATTTGCCACAGAAGCAATGTTTATTATCAAAAGGCAAGCTACCTGAACTATTTTGCAAGTAATGATATTCAATACCAGAACAAAAAACAATTTATGTAAAGAAAGAAAAAAAAAGAAAAAAAAAAATTTGCAGTAACATTTATGAATTAATCATAAAAAATATCACAAGATGTGTGGGATATGAATAGAAAACCTTTTTTTTTTACCAATATGCAGTACTGCACGAGGAAGTTGATGTATCACTTTCCGAAATGTTAGCTTCCTATTTTTTCCTCTTGCAGACTTTTATGAATGCAGGGCCCAGGGGCCCGATTACGGACCAGCGACATTTACCATGGTAATTAGCAACATTGGCTCTAACTCATTGATGCCAATATGCTAGAGTAATACATACAAAATTACAAATCAACAGAACGTAGCAGAGCACACATTCCGCTGCGGCCCTTACTCATTCAACCGTAAATGATTTTACAAGCATATCTAGAGATCAGTGGAACTAGGGTTGGTCCTGGGACATGGTCGTGCTCCCGGCCTATGGTTTCAATGTCTTTGGTTACATAATACATTGCTACTGGTTATTTCGGAGAAAAGTTGTAACCCTAGCCATATAATTTACAGTATATATATATACAAAGAGCCCAACAACATTCACAAAGATTCTCTAGAATAAAAAACAATCCCTGAGCAAAGTTTGTGAATAACATCCATTTTACCAGCAAGTGACTAAAAAAAAAAAAAAATTTAAATTGCCACCTTATTCAAGATCTCTCATTTTAAGCTTTTAATATTATACATATACATGTATAGTATGAGATCCGATTCAGGAATTAACTATTAATTTTAGGGGGCTACTTTTTCAATCTGATAGATATCACAAAATATTTCACATGATACCATAGATGGTAATTTTAGGGGCTACCTACTGATTTCAAGGGGCTATTTTGAAAATTAGGGGGCAAAATTGCCCTCAGCCCCCGTATATTTGAGATAACTTACATGCACACAATTTTACATTCTAAACAATATGTATAATCAGACCGACCAGGCTACGCCACTGTGTATAATATAAATTATACATTACAATGAATATCTTGCACATTTTCATTATATATTTCCAAACAAAATGTGACCGGCTATAGCAAAACCCTGCACACATAGCCAGCGAGCGGTACCTTTCGCGAACGATAATGTATGCATGACGTCATTGATCGCGTGCGCACGCATCTCATTACGAGACTTGGCTGGCTTCTGGGTCGATTATGCATGCCATGAAAACGTGGTATCGGAGTGGTATCGGTCTGGACATAGCACAGGGTTTACCCTTTTCGCTGCATTCTCTTCCCACAATTCATTTTGATGCTTACGTCATTGGCTTTCTGAACGCCCATTCTACACGTTGATACCAAATTCGATGCGCGACTCTTTGGACAAAATCTTGTGAAAGAAGGTCTTTTTCACCTGCTGTTTTTCGGCAAAATGGATTTTGAGCTATTCGGGATGCCATTTATAAGGCAAGTTTTCGATATTTCGAAAATTTTGTATGTTAAAGATAATAATTATTCTGTATTCTACATACTTTTATCGATCGTTTCATAGCCTTTTTCTTGTGTGCGAGTGTTGATAAAGTTGTTGACATGGGCAATATGCATGGTTTTGCAGTCACGATATTTTTAGCCACACAGTAGCTATCGTCGTACTTTTTTGTGCATGCACAGTGGAGCGCTCTGGCACGTGTGCGTGGGGCTCGCCTCATAAATATTCATATAATGATTTTCATGCGCAAGCGCACTTCGGCTGTACCGGCGCTCGGCGAAGCCATATGATGGGAATACACGATGAATGGGACAGCGGGCTATGTGCCGCACTTGTCTGCAAAAATCAAAATGTAGATTTGTTATACTATTAGAAAGGTCTCATCACAAGCTTTCATTTGATGCTTTGTTCTAACTAATTGGTCAATAATTGGGGGAGGTATAATTGTTGAAATTTTACAACCCTAAGTCTTTTACACACATTATGTGAACTTAAATGTCCATTTCTTCAAAACATGAATTAGCGACAAGTGCAGGGTTTTGTCATATCCAGTCACATATAAATAATACTGTATTACAATGAAGATCTTCCACATTTTCATTATATATTTTACAATTAAATAGCAAATTGCTTTTAATTACAGTGAAGTTTTACTCACATAGTAGACAGGCTGTCTAAGTCGCTGAAGGCACCCGGACTAATTTCTGTAATCTGGTTGTTGTTTAAAATTCTACATAGAAATAAAACACATAAAAATATACACAAATATTTACTACGTCTTATTAAAATAATTGACAAATAACACAAGATTCTGTTTAGTTTAGACAATAATACAAAAAACAAAATAAAGCAACATAAAAGACATGGATATCAAATTTTTAACTAATACATTAAATAGATGCAACATACACATTTGACATTCCTTTTCCTTGTATTGCGTTGGTGGACAACAAATCCAAGATGGCTGCCAACCTGTCTATATAGAAACCACCTGTCTATAAAAACTGCTTTTTCTTGGTCAAGGAGGACTGTATAAGAAAGTATACTTTCCGAAACCTCCTTGTTTTGACTGTATAATATGCAGTCCACCTTCTGTAAGGGAAACAAGAAAAGTGGCCACTGTAGACAGGTGACCTCTACAGACAGGTTCCATAACACTGCTTTTCCCTGCAGGGGACCCTGCCGACATGAAGGGTGGCTGCTATAAAGGTGGCCAAGTCAAACCTGTATATTATAGTGACCACCTTCTGTAAGGGAAACAAGAAAAGTGGCTACTGTAGACAGGTGACCTCTACAGACAGGTTCCATAACATTGCTTTTCCCTGCAGGGCAGGGATCCCTTTACATGTGGCCACTATAGGCAGGTTGGCTGCTGTGGCCACGAAGTCAAACCTGTGTATAGTGGGACTACCTACATGTAAGGGGGGAAAAAGTGGAACTGTAGACAGGTGGCCTCTATAGACAGGTTCCATAACACTGATTTTCCCTGCAGGGGATCGATATATCCCTATTTAATTGCACTTAAATGCTATTCAAGCTCTATACACATGATCTCTTATCTTTGGTGGCCACTATAGGCAGGATGGGTGTCTGTTATACAGGTGGCCACTAAGACAGGTTTGACTTATATGTGCAAGTTTGAGACCGCATTTAATCATATTTAAACAAAAATTAATAAAATGAAGAAAAAAAACTCACATTTTCTGCACTGTTGGTAGTGACTCGAAGGCACCCTCTGGTATAGTTTGCACATCATTGTAAGAAAAATCTCTGTTTACAAAGAAGTATGGGAAAAAGTACAAATTTAGAAAACAATGTTGCTAAGTACTCCATACTCAATTAAACTGCAATCATAAATAATTTATTTTGCAAATTTTTAAAAAAGTTGTCTTTGTGATTATTCAACCATGAAGTAATGGTTTCCTCTTACTTTTCAAATTGTTTTCCTATCTACTGTATAAATATAAATTTTAAAAATTTTTACTTGAGGGCAAATCCAAGCAAACATTGACATAACCACTGATTTTTCAAATTCGTTGTACCATAACAAATTTGGTATCAAATGAAAGCTAAAAGATTGAACTTTCCAAAAATGTATTTTGTTTTTGAAAAAAAAAATTGTAAACTATTATTTTATTGTTAATATTTAGCATAAATTAATTTTCAGTTATTTTCACAAAACATTCAATTAAATATTAAGCATAAAAGAATTGCATAAAGGAGTTTTCATAAAATTTTATTTCAGTGTTGATAGGATCATTGCTTCAATTTTTGAGATGAAATGAAATGAAATGAAATGAAATGAAATTTATGAAATGAAATGAAATTTATTTTACCAATTGAAACAACAACAAAAAACATTGACAATATAATACAAAGATTCCACAAAATTAAAACTTATTGGTAAAAAAGGAACTAGTAATAGCACAAAATGCTAGTTGGTCTAGCCCTTATAAAATATGCATTAAATAAATATTGGAATTATATACAAAATACAGAAAAAATCAAGAATGCCGAACATATATATACAAATGGAAAAGGGTCATTTCGAATCTAAAAAATAACCTTTAAGCAATTTACGAAACGTGTGTCTTGACATTTTACTTTTTAAATTATTTGGAAGTTCATTCCATATTTTTGGTCCGATATATGAAATGGATTGCTTTGCTAATTCTAATTTTACTGGAACTATTTTAAATTTATCGTCATTTTTACTTCTAGTATCATAACAATGATCAATGCGAGTACAATAAGTAACTAAGCTTTGTGAGAATTTATCGTTTATCAAATCATACATCACTGTTCCTATGACATATCTATATAAATCAAAAATATTAAGGACAGATAATTCCATAAATAATGGAGCTGTGTGCTCCCTTGGACTCTTAAAACATATTGCACGCATGGCTCTCTTTTGAAGCAAACATATATTCATTAAATACGACGGATAAGTTCCACCCCAGACTTCTAGGCCATATGTAATGTGTGGTTCAACAAGTGTAAAGTACAACAATTTTAAAATTCTTTTAGGCACAAAATTTCGTATTCTATATAATACACCTATGTTCTTTCTCAAGGAGACACAAACAGAATCAACTTGTTTCTTCCATGTTACATTTTCATCAATATTAACTCCAACAAATGAAGTGTAAGGAACTTTTTCAATTGTTTCATTATTCATTACAATATTACCAAGAACATCAATTTTCCTGCACCTACTTTTAAATATGATGTACTTAGTTTTCGTAGTATTAATAGTAAGTTTATTTTCTTTACACCAAGTCATTATCAAATCAATATCATTTTCCATCTCAATCAAATTAATAGCATCTCCTACACCCTGAAAAGTATGAAATAAGCTAGAATCGTCTGCAAAGAGACGGAAATTAAAATAATCGGATGAGTTAGGAAGATCATTTATATAAATAAGGAATAACGTTGGACCTAACACAGATCCCTGGGGAACTCCACAAGTTATTGGTAGTTTGTCTGAATGAATATTATCATAATCAACAAATTGAAATCTATTAAATAAATAGTTCCTCATCCAAGTTAGAGGCATTCCTCTCACACCATAATGCTCTAATTTATATAATAATATATTGTGATTTATGGTGTCGAACGCTTTAGCAAAGTCTAAAAAGAGTCCAACCGTTGTATTACCCTGATCAATATCATGACAAATTTGCTTTAACAGATTTATTAATGATAATTTAGTACTATAACCAGAACGAAATCCATATTGGTGCTCATACAAAACAGTATTATCATTAAAAAACTTAATCAATCTATTATTTGCCACTTTCTCAAATACTTTACTTAAAACAGGTAAAATAGAAATAGGTCTAAAATTACCAGGTGTGTCTGTACTACCCTTTTTATGTACAGGAATTACCATTGCAATTTTCAATTTATCAGGAAATATACCAGTTGAAATTGATAAGTTTATTATATAAGCCAATGGGTGAGAAACGCAATTAACAGCATCCATCAATATACCAACCGGAATATCATCAAAACCACAAGCTTTGTTTCTTTTCAGGGAACAAATTATATTTCGAACTTCAGTATGAGTAACGGGTAAAAAATAAAATGTATTAGATACTTTCTGACCCAAAAATGTATGAAAGGTACCATTTGTATCACCAATTTTATCAGCTAAATTTTCTCCAATCTGTACAAAGAAATTATTAAACATTTCACAAATTTTTCCAGGGATACTAGATTCTTCATATACACCATCAATATTCATTCCTAACTTTTCTACTCTGCTTGATTTTCCTCCCTTTTTATTCAAAATGTTCTTTATTTGCGTCCATACTTTTTTTGAATTTCCTTTATCTTTTACAAATAATTCTTCATAATAATTTTTCTTCGCATATCGTAATACATTAGTCAATGTGTTTCTAAACTTTTTATATTTATTCAATTTTTCATCATTATGGTTTGACAATACAGATTGCTTATATAACTTATACTTGGTTTTAATTGACTTTAAAATAGCTTTAGTAATCCATGGTTTCTTAATTTTCGGATTAGGACTACGAAATTGTAAAGGTGCATGTTTATCACAAATCCTACGAAATATTATCAAAAACTTATTGTATGCATCATTAACATCATTTGACTCATATACCTCATCCCATGTGATCGTTTCTAGATCATCACGTAAAGCTTGAATAGAATATTGTTTATAACTTCGACATTTTCTCCTAGTTTCATTAGTTAACGTTTGTTTATCAAAAAAATTATGGAATATTGCATAACAAGGCAAATGATCTGAAATATCAACAAATATAGTTCCTGAAGTTATTTCACATAAACTAATGTTTGTATAAATATGATCAATTAGAGTTTGACTATCAGAAGTAATACGTGTCGGCGAAGAAATTAGCTGTTGGAGTCCATAACATTCCATCATCGTCTGAAGTTCGTTTGACCTTTCATTAACTATATTCAAATTCACATTAAAATCTCCAACTATGATACACTGAAACTTGTCTAATTTTACATCATGAAGAACACTATTCATATCATTTATAAATTCATCATAATCACTGTCTGGTTTCCTATAGACTACTCCAAATACAATTATATTATCGTTTGTACTAATCTTCAACCAAAGCGACTCTGTACTTGAGATCGTAATGTTCAAACGCGTATACAATAAAGACGAGTGTATATAAGCTCCAACACCCCCTCCTCTCCCATTCTCTCTGCAGTTGTATTCAAGCTTATAACCATCAATATGAAACAAATTAGGGTTTAGAATATTCCACGTTTCAGTTAATGCAAAGAGCTTAAAATTTGAACATACATTGAAATCAAAGAAAACTTTAAAATCATCAAAATTCGCATTTACAGAACGAATATTTAAATGTCAATTTAATTGATAAATATCAATTTCGTCATTTTCACTCTTCGTTCCGCGTCAGTGGCTGTCTCATTTACAATCATTAATATGTCACGGCGTTACACTAAAAACATATATTTTTAATATTTCTGGAAAAATATGAATGGGAATTAAATAATTTTTTGTTTTCTCTGTATTAGCCCATAGGGCTATAATATGCATGCTGAATAGCAGCATTATCTTTTACCACTTATTAATATAATCAATATCAATTTGGTCACGGCGTTACGTTTTGTGTAACGCCGTGACGCTACCTACTGGATTCCCATTGGCATAACACAGTAGACATAATCAAATAGTGTAAGATATTTTTTGTAGGTATGCTTGGGCATTGCTCATGCTATAATTATATGAATAGGGTCAGTTGATAATGTTTCCATCTCAAAGTTACCCGAGTCATGTATGTGTATGGGTTGTATGTCCGTCTGTCTGTATGTGCATCTGTACATCAGTGTTCTTTTTTTTGCAATATCTCAAGAATCGTTGGATGGATTTCGTTCAAACTTTGTACAATCCATGTATTTAGAGGTACGGATTATTGGATATGATTTTGGTCCATGAGGTCAAAGGTCAAAGGTCACATAAGCTAACAAATATGCAAAAATTATATTATTATCAAGATAGTTTGAGAATCCTTGAAGGATAACATGATAATAATACTGGTATGCGTCCAGTGAAGTATATGACCTGATTAGGGAATGACCTGATTAGGGAATGTATGTGACCGGCTATCCGGCACTTGTTGGTAATTCATGTTTTGAAGAAATTGGCATTTTAAGTTCACACAATGTGTGTAAAAAACCTACATGTATGATTGTTGAATTGAAACAATCATTCGCCAATTATTGACCAATTAGTTAAAACAAAGGATCAAACTCAAAAAAGCTTGTGATGAGGCCTTTGTAATGGTATGAAAATCTACATTTTGATTTTTTACCGACAACGACACGTGCCGGGTTTTGCTATAGCCGGTCACAAAATATGTGTGGGGGATATGACTGCCCCCCCCCCCCCCCCCCCCTCCCAGTCTGCCTGATAATACAGGGCTTGACACTAGCACTAGTCAAACTACAAGGCCTAGTTTGGTTGCCTGATCAGGCAACTAAAATTCTGTTTCAATTACGAAAGACGAATTGCCCAGAAAATTGAGCTACCTATTACATTGTAAATGTGATAAAATTTTTCTTTCGTGTCACATTGGTTTTCATGGTCAAGTAAATTTCTTGTTTTTCAAATTAAAGTTCAGGCAATTAGAAAACATATTAGTGTGGAGGCTTGGTTAAAGGGACTAAGTAACATTGTCCAAATCCTCAATATCCAATTGGAATTCTAGTGGTTCCCTATAAATACCTTTTTCTATTTGTAATAACAATAAAATCATGGGAAATGTTTAGGTTTTTCAAATTTCCCTTTCTTTAAAAAGGTATTTACGATTGAAGTGTTCAGATGTTAAATTATCCACTTGATCGTCAAAACGGTGCACAAAGTGAGTGCAATGAGTTAGTGAATATCACTTTGCATTTTTACTCATTACTCAGCCATATAACGTCCATTTAGCTTGAAATTTTCATACAACACCTGGTGGACATATCAGATAACAATATGTATCAACCACTCATCACTTTTTGCACATGTCACGAAAGTTACTAGAGCCCTTTAATGTCCATGATTTTGAGGACACCTGTAATGATTGAGGAAAAGGATGCATTATGCTCATTATCCCAGCTGCTAACGACTTCCTTTGTATCTTGTGTTTATTTGTTCGGTGGCATTCACACCTGTACTGTAGCTAAAGACGTTTGCGGTTTAAAGTGATCAATTAACTTTATATTTCCCCCAAAAAAAGTAATGCTTGAGACTTCAATCACATGATGTATACCAATTTCATTTTAAGATTCTTGAGAATGATATGTGAGAATTTCAAAGAAAAGGATTAAAGTTTACCTAGTGAAAACAGAGAAAATAAATGTCTGATTTGATCCCGATCATTCACGTATATATGGAAGATTGAGTATCCAAATTCAGTTACGCGTGACTACGGTCGGAAACGGTCTATAGACGCTCTCAAATTCAATCTTAAATATCTCCATGATATGGAGATATTTGAAAAATCAAAAGTAAAACCCAATTCATTCTTCTGTTACCATTTAAATAATAATAATAATAATAATAATAATGGTATTTTTATTCAACAAAATGTCGCATTCACAGCTACAAGCTGAATTGCAGTGTCATTTGCAACAATATTTACAAAGCAAAACAACAAGGTACAAGAGAAGTGGGAAAGCTCCAAGTGATGTTGGTTGAAATTATACAAAGAAATCATAAGCCTCCAATTTTTTCTGTACCCGGGTCCCGCCGAAAAATGTCGAGTCCGGGCGCAAAAATCAATACTAGATTTCCCGAGAAAAAAAGCAAGTCCCCTCATTGAACGCAAGAGTCATCATGTTCATTCAAGTGACATAAATGCGGTCAATTTTTGTCACTTGAATTCTGAACATGTTGTTTTCCCAGCTGGCGTGACATGCCGATCGTGTAATCAACAAATGGGTAAATTTCGGGTACCCGGGACTCGCCCGAAAAATTTTCGCGAGTCTCGGGTAGTAAATACTCCCGAAATCAACAACATTTCTGGCCCAGTTGGCAAGTAAAATCATACATTTTCAAATTTGTACTTGCCCTAACAGAAAATGTACAATCGTGTACTTTTTTTTCTGTACTGGCCCATAGTGCTGTTGACGAGTCACGGGTACCCGGGTCCCGCCGAAAAATGTTGAGTCCCGGGCGCAAAAATCGATATTCGATATCCCGAAAAAAAAGCAAAAGTCCCCTTTTATTCGCTATCGGCATAAATACGCTGCATTTTTGTCACTTGAATGAACATGTTTTCCCAGCAGCGTGACATGCCGATAGCGAAATCAACAAATGGTTAAATTTCGGGTACCTGTGACTCGCCCGAAAAATTATCGCGAGTCCCAGGGAGGTAAATACTCCCGAAATCAACACCTCTACTTGCCAGCTTACTTCCAGATATGAGATTTCATGTAATTAATAAATTAGGTTTTGCTTGTATAGTTAAATTTATTATTTTTTCCAAATTGATGTTACTCGCCCCGACATCAGTTTTATTTATTTACCAGGGGCAATCAGGCAGGTGCTAGGGTCAAGGGTCAAGCCCTGGTTAACCTATTCCCTACCAGACGTTATAGAGTACTACATGTACTTATCCTTACCCACCAGGTTCCCTTAAAGGGCATCAAGCGTGGGGATGCTACACAGCGGGTCGCCATTTTGAACTGGGCCAGTTTGCGCGCACCGCATGACACTGAGCTAACGTGCATCACGCACCGTGCGCAACGTGTACTTAAGATGGCGCCGCGCATCTGATTTGACGAATCTGAAGTACCTTTAAAGTAGAAATTCAAAGGGAATAGAATCAAGTTATTATGGTTTATTTTATGATAGAATGAGTTATTAAAGCAATTTGTGCAGTTAACAAGTCATGAAAGTGTTCAGTTTCATGTTTTATGAAAATGAAATTTTAGTGAATTGACCCTCCCCTTTACCATGAAATCGGCACAGCAAAGTGGCTCTGTGCGTGACGTAAGAGCCGGGCTTTGCGCTCCCGACAGCTCTAGCTCGAACGGCGATCGACACGCAATTGTTCATAGAGTGGACGCAGTTCTACTCTCTCAAAACGATTGAATAATCAATATCTGACACACAGTTGTCCTCTCATGTCCTGAAACATATCCTAATGTCAATATTCATGTCATTATTGGCATTGAAAAAGTGTCAATCTCCGTAAAAGAACTGTTTACAACTCAATCCATTTTGCCGAATTGTTGTTCATAACATGTACACGGAGATAGTATGAAAAACAAATCTATGTGTTTCAAAAGAAAATTACGTAGTAGAATCATGTTCCGAGCTAGAATTGCCTTTGTTATAACAATATATAATATTTCAATATGTCAATAACTGGTAGAATAGTGGATTTCTCACCGTTTTGTTTTGGTTTTGTTTCGTTTCGTAAAAGTTTCGTCCATCGAGAAATACATGCAAGCGCACGATCGTATACCCGGCCGTATACTACTATATGCATATTGTGTATGTTATTGAACTAAAAGTAGTTCCAACGTATGCGCTATATTCGAAGCTTTCTACAGTCCACACGATCACGATCTCGCTCTAGAATTACATCTGACAGTTCAACATGGATGAAGAATTTCAACAAAACAGCCTGTTAATGGACTTCGAAGTATCCGTGGAGGAGCAAGCTAGCTAGCTAACACGTGCACTCGTTTGTTTTGATGCGCGCGCAGGAAATGTAAATCCGCCAGCGCTCAGCCGTATAGGTAATGCGGCTGCCAATGTTCTCGCGGATGAATCGTAACAACACAGGAGATCGCGAATCGAATTCACTCGACTTTTCAAGCTAAACCATGAAACTAGCCATGATAGATCGACTAAAGTAATAACTATTCTTCGTTTTTTTTAATTTCATTTGATTCATAATGATTACTAACTGTTTGTTTCCATAATGGAAGTGGTAAATTCTCCGTCTGATATGTCAAAGTGAAACTACATGTTGGTAAAAAATCTGTGCAGGCCTATACTGCACGACACAGTCGTATAGTTTCCCCTTCTTTTTTCACCTTTTTTCACCTTTTTTGTCACAAACAATACATTTGTTGGAATATCATGATGAAAATATAAATGAGAAGCAAATTACAAACAATGTAGTATTATAATTTATTCTTGGTAAGGGAAAAATAGCACATAAGTTGAAGCTTGTCTTTCCAGCCTGGTATGTTATACGCTTATCTACATACAACCGCGGCAGCCGCCTGGGCTTCAAGCCCGGTTCTTACGTCACAGCTAAAGGCCGTTTCGTGTAGCGATTGAGCGAATTTGTCCCTGGGAATAGGGTGATGTTTTCACCCTAATTTCGCTTTTATGGACGTGTTATATTGTTTGAATGTCAGTCAAGCTCATTATATGGCTTATAAGCTTTCTGTAGATATGAATATCGTCATATTTAGGGGTTTTCTTTGATTTTCTCCTTTAAATGCAATGGGTTGACATTAATTGCAAGAGTAATTTGCCAAGTTTTGTTAAAAGTTAAAAGTCCTTCTCGTGCCAATTTTGGCACATTAGGCGGCGCCTATCTCCGATTCATTAGCCCTAGGCCACATGTCTACTAAATGTAGCGAAAGCTACAGAAGGGGGCCAGTACTCTGGTAACTCGTGTGATTAACATTCCCTTCTCCTTTCTATAAATGCCGAGCGCCTGGCATGAAGGCAGAAGCTACCATTTTTAAAGTCTTTAGTATGACCCAGTCCGGGAACTCCTGTGCATGAGGCGTACACTCTAACCGCTAAGCCACCATGCTCGGTTTAGTGATTTTTAGGAAACATGATTTTTCTCACATTGTAAAGGGGATCAGGAAAAAGTACCATTTAATTTCCTTTAAACCAAGAATTTCTAGCTTCTTGCCAAATATAAAAGGTGGCCAAGGACATGTATAAAAAGTTATTTCCGTTAAAATATTGGCATGCTTATTTAGGTGACCTCGAAAACTGAACATTACTTTTTATATTCCCTTTCCCTTCCCTGGAGCAAGAAGTGATTGATGCCAAACAAACCGATTTACATCTAAAATATTCATGAGCTCTTTTTTCTTTCTTACATTAGTATCCAATTGATTCTTACACGTACATAAGTGTTCATCTATTTTTATCAGAATTTTGCAACTGATGTCAATCTGTTGTACAAATTTCTTTTTCAAAATATGTTTATAATTCGTTTTAAAGCAAAAATGTGCACAAATTTTGTTTTACACTACATGTCAGAATTGTTCTAAAAGAACTCTCTTGAATGTGGGCCTGTTTCAAAAAGATCGTAATCATGTCGGACGGAATTCGATAGCAAATGTGGCTGTCATTTTTGTTCCAGAGGTAGTGGGCTTACATTATTGTACATGGATATGGAGAGCATACATGGTTTTCAGGATATCAAAGTATCTTTCCAAATTTATTTTCTAAATTTGGTCAGGGCTGCAAAAATTGACCATGTCGGACGGAATCGATAGAAATGATGACCCCACACTTTTTGTATTCAAGTTGATATTCTATCAAAAGTTTAAGTGATTAGTTTCAAATTCACAGTTACATGAACAGACAAACTAGCATAGATTTAATTATCAGAAAGTCTTTGTTAAAACCTTGTTGTCATGGAAACAGAAACTTCTAAAAAGAAGGTCATGTCGGACGGAACCTATCCATGTCGGACGGAATTAAAATGTTACTATTTTGACAACTTGCCAAAATCATTAATTCTGTACCTTTGGTAGAAAGGTTATGATAGGTATTAATGTTGTTGATAGTTGAAAAGAGTTCACCTCTATTCATAAATTTGATATCATGGAAATATTGAACAAATTCCGTCCGACACGTTCGGTTCCGTCCGACATGATCAAGCAACTGTTTTCAGCGTTGTGAATTATGCCTTGTTTCACAAAAAAATACTAGGTATGTTTGAAAAGCTTACAATTTACCAGATTAAGAATGAATTGGGCATTATAAACTGCAGTTAATTTGGGGATAAAATCAAATGAGAAATGTAGGAAATTAATGTACATGAAAACTGTGACCCATTTGTGACCTTTTCAACTGACTCAAGATCACAGTTACAAAATTTCCATTTTGCATTTTCATTAAAAGTGGTGCAAATTTTCACACAAGTTCAGTTGTCAATGATAAATCTAAGATTCTAACAGAAATACATGTCAAAACCTGACCATTTATTATACTTCTGATTTTGTAAATTGATTTCTGGGTAGTTTTAAAATAATAATCAAAGGAAATTCAGAGCAGTACAATGTATGTACAGATTTCCTTTCATTAATGATTTATAAATTCATTTTTTAGGGAAAAATAAGGACCGCTATTCATAAAGACTGCTATTCATAGGGACCCCTATTCGATATTTGAAAAAGGGTCATGATTCATAAGGACCGCTATTCATAATTGATAAAGAGGGTTGCTATTCCTAATATGAGAAGAGGGTCGATTTTCATAATTTACAAAATCAGGGTCGCTATTCATAATTTACAAAATCGGGGTCACTATTCATAATACCTAATGAGGGTGGCTATTCATAATACAAAGAAGAGGGTCGCTACTCATAATAAGAGAAGATGGTTGCTATTCATAATACCGAATGAGAGTCGCTATTTATAATACAAGCAGAGGGTCGCTATTCATAATTTGAGAAATGGGTAGCACTTCATAAAATATGATTCAAATTTCCCTTTTCAATGATCCTTATTAAATGATCCATAAAATTTGCCCGGATTATTTACGTGACCTCCAAACAAGGCCAATCCAGGCACGATAAATGCTATTGTGCCAACAGTTGCGATCAGGGTGAGTGGTAGAGGTGGGGGGGGGGGGGGGGGGGGTGGGGTAAATATTGTATTTGCAAATATTGATTCCTGTACCTAGTTTACCGTAAATTGCACATTTGCGTGATTCCAGGAAGAATGCCATTTCAGTGGCGGATCCATGGGGGGGGGGGGGGGTTAAGGGGGTTTAACCCCCCCTCCCCCTTGGGCTGCCAAGTGAAAATGTATCAGTGAAAAAAGTGACACAAAATCACTTCCGGGGGTTCAAAATAGCAAAAACAATCGCCAAGAGGGGCCGGGACTCACCCCCCACTCGCTGCTACGCGGCCGGCTCAGGTCAAGCCCCCCCTTAGCAAAAAGCTAGATCCGCCCCTGCATTTATAACCACCTGATGGGCAATTCCATGATTAGAGGAATATTCTTTTTAATTTTCCTAAATCCTGGTTCTTTTTCAAGCTTCTTTTTCTCAGGAATCACAATTAAATTGAGAGAGCTTTAATTTCCGACCTCTAAATCACACTGTCGTGTCCTCGTTACAGAGAAACGTAACTATACATGAAATAGCACATGTGGAACTACACATGCTTTAAACACAGTTTGATGGGATTTTAAAGAAATATATAATTTCTTTTCCATTTCTTTCTTTTGAATACTATAAAACACTTCATATTACACCAACCAGTGTTTCCTCTACAAATTTGAAATGCATAAAAACATCATTTTAATTTAGACAAATATACAAACTGAATGTTACTAACCGTAACGTTACTAACCAGGTTTTTGTTTCTACTTAAACTAAAAAGACATGTTTCAATATTTGATACATCACACCACTTGCAAAGTCACTGTCAATGGTGTAATAATACAAATTTGCTTCAGATGACTCCTGTTTAAATACAAGAAATATTTTTCACAAGGACTCATGAATGATTTTGTCCATGTCCTTTTTTTGTAACGTTACTAACCGAAGTTTGAGTTTGTATTGTCACTGGAATTGTTTTTAATTACTGTGTGAAGAAGGTTTTGTCAGGAGGAATTTAATGTACCAGAAATTTAAAGAAAATATTCAGGCATCTTTATGTAGCATCCTATTATATTCAGGGCCACATGTATGAATTAGGAATAGTGCCCTTTGTTCATGTTTGTGAATAGCGAGTTAAGCGACCCTGATTTTGTTTCATGAATAGCAATCCTCATCTCACATTATGAATAGTGGTCCTTATGCCTTTATGAATTAGAGTGACCCCTTTTGCATTTCATGAATAGGTTCTCATGACTAGTGAGGTTACCAGGAATTTTAAAGCTTTCTAGGATACAAGTACATATAAAGTGTCAATTACATGAAAGTTATGTTGGACTACATGTATGTATCTGTTTTTGACAATTCGAAGTGAAATTAATTGATTACATGTATGAAGTGATCTATCATGCATTATCTTGTCCCTTTTTGCCTCTAATATTGCTATAAATTAAAGTGTGCTTTGAATATGAGTTCTAAAACCAGTCATATACATTCTTTCTCCTTAATCATAAGGTTTAGAGACAATTTGCAAATTACAGTGTATGTCTCTCTATATATGAATGTGATGTCTCACAACAAATTCCGTCCGACATGCCAGTTTTATGTCGGACGGAAAAAATGTCGACCCTTATTTTTCCCTACTTGATGAAGGTATATTGTCAAATTAATTATTTGTGCTTGAACTACATTTAAGTAATTGATACTTGACAGGGAAGAATAAAAAAAAAATTTGATATTTTTTTATGGGAAAAACTTCTCGGAAAATTTGTGCATGTCGGACGGAAAATTTTGAGTTCATATTTTAAAAATTGCAGGAAATCTACATTTCATCATATCTGGCTCCAATTTATTAATAAAGTGGTTGATAAAGATGTTTTATAATATCTATGTGCAGATACATTTGCAACAAAGAAATTAAACTGCTACATAGGACCTTGTCCTTTCATAGAAAAAATTCCGTCCGACATGCTTGCAAATTGGCATAACGTTACATAAATGACAAAATAATTACGAAATCATGAAATATTTGCATGGAAATAGATATTTTGTGAAAGAGCAGGTATGAATAATCCCCAAAATGTAAATAAACATCATTTACAACTAAGTTTTAAAATTCAGCAATATGGTTACCCATTTTGAAACAGGCCCCCGTGTAGTTCACTTAATTCACACTTCATATCATGTTGTCCCATATATAACACACACACCAGTGAGAAAAATATACATGATGACGAGGGCTCAAGGCAATTTCGTTTACAAAATGTTGAAAAGAGCTCAGGACTGTAAATGTGCATTATGCTGATTGCTGATGAGCTTAAACATTAGCCCCCCGAAAAATGAATTTAAATTTTATCCTGTAACTCATGACAAGAAAATGGTACTCAAGTTATATTTTGACAGGGGGGTCATTCCATGTCAAATCACCCAAAAAAAGTGAAAATTTTCATCGTACCCCACACCGGAAAATAACCACTCTGAAATCATCATTGTCTTTGTGTCTTGTTCTTTTAATCCTCAGATCGTTAGCAAAGAAGAAAAACCTAAAAAAAACCTGCATATGCAAATGCAACAAAGAATAAACAAAAGAATAATCAATAAACAGTCAACAATCATAATAAAGGCGAGAATGTAAATATACCACTGTGAAAACTGGCAGACTAGGTGTCCTAACACAGTTAAACAGTTAATTAACAAACAAGCACTTTGTAATAATTACTGCTTCAACACCTTGATTATTATCTTTAAGTAATTCTTTAACTTCTACATGTGTACTTCTCTTCAACCAAGAAGCCTGTAACCAAACAAGTATTCATCAAACATGAACCATACACCAATATCATCATATTACTACTGCAATACCTAATGACACATACCCGAATAGTCACTTCTTTTGGCTACACATCATACCGTATCATTTCAACAAATGATGTTATCATCTTGTACCTTCAACACTAGTATTCAAGTATACCAATTCACTAAATATACAAAACAATATCAATACTAATATGACCCAACTACACATTACATAATCACACCAACTTGTGAACTTCCTTGAGTATCAAATCCTAATACTCAAACCCAATTATCTTTATCTTCATATTATATTTAAACCAAAATATAACCCAAATCATTAATCAACTTTCCAATTGAATAACCCACTCACCCTGGCCACACAAACGGTTGTTTGCCGTCACTTGTAATTCACCGTCTTGCCCTCTCGAGGCCCATAATCTATAAAATTATAATACAGTAATTAAAATAAGCTTGAGACCTATAAACAATATTATACAATATCATCATTCAAGCCTTTAGCTTGACATTACTATGTGCTTAAATTGATTATCTAAAAGTTAGCAATCTATCTTCATTCAATTTACATCAAAGTACTATTAATCTTTCTGGCTTATATTTGCCAGTAATTCTTACACTCAATTCACCAATGAATTAAAACAAAGTAAACATAAACACAAAATGCATAACAGCATCAATCCCTAAATCTCCAAGGGAAATTAATCACTCCTCTCTACTGTGCCCCTATCTCAATTGGCATAAAAATAACTAATATTCATTCCAG
Source organism: Echinarachnius parma (assembly GCA_037951105.1). Lineage (NCBI taxonomy): Eukaryota > Metazoa > Echinodermata > Echinoidea > Clypeasteroida > Echinarachniidae > Echinarachnius > Echinarachnius parma. The sequence continues at coordinate 63,592 of JBAMJV010000775.1, forward strand.
GCCTAGGTCCTACAGGCCAAAATCCCTTGCTCTCAGCATAGAGAGCCCAGACTGTATACATGCATTGAGTACATACATGACTCAGCACTAAACTGTGAATCCATTTACGGTACATTGTAAGAACTTTCTCTCTACCTGTATCTCAATTCTTTTACCACTAACTAGCATGGTCTACTGTCTCAGACCCTAATGAATTACACTCCACTAAATTACACATACTGTATAAATCGTATCTAACTTTATTCTACTCATGCTATTTACAACTCTCATAATTCTACACAATAAAACACAATCAATGTTCAATCAATAACATCTAAATTATCCCAGAAACAGCAACTCAGATTTACTCTAGACTTTAGCAAACCTACTCATGCACATGATGGGCTTGGTACGAACAGTCACGTCACGTTCACGTCACGTCACGTGAAGGTTCTGTACCTTTTGTGAAACAGGTCACCCAAATCTGCGAAGTGTTGGGTTACGTGACCCAACAGTTTGTAGATATACTATATGTAATTCATGAAAGCTCACGTAAATTGGCGCTTGCGTAAAACAAATTAATGTAAATTGTCGTTGAGAAGAGACTAATTCTCGGTAAATTTAATCGTGAACGTTAAATACCAATTATAGGCGTACACAGGCCTGGGGGCAGGGGGATGGACACCCCCTACCCCCATCCCCACCCCCTTACATAATTCAAGAAATGTCTTGGTCTCGGCCTCGAAATTTGTGACCGGTCCTGGTCTCGTCCTCGGCTGCGGTCATTTTCTACGGACACCCCCTACCCACACTCCCCCCGCTTACTTCAATTTGTCTGACGAAATATCCCCCCCCCTACACCCACCCCTTGAAAAAATCCTGGGTACGCCACTGCCTACAAGTAGCTAGTTCGAATGTCAAATACATTAATTGATTTATTTAATATTGATTGGTTGGTGTGATTGTTTCATTATAAATGATTGACTGATTAATTGATAGATTGACTCGATTCAATAACCATAAATAAACACTATTAATCAAATCATTGTTTTATTACTTTTAAACTCATTGATCACTGCAACTCACTCACTCACTCACTCACTCACTCACTTTCACAGGCATATGCACATACAACGCCGTTAAGGGCCAGTACGCTCAGACGTCGAGCACGGGAACTTCAGGCGTATGCGAACTGAATTGTCCGCTGCGTGTAGCAATTCAGCTGGAAATCAACATTTGCCAAAATCCACGCACGACACGTCTTTAGAAATACTCCAATAACAAGACAAATAATGCAAGTGGTATGGTTGTACATTACCTAAATGACAGAACTGCATATTATTGTCTCAGATTACTCTGAATTATGCACGTACATATTATAAACATAATGATTGAAAAGATTTGATAAGGGGGTATCGGCATTTTCGTCGACATTTTTAAATCTCTTTGCGCGTGTATGTCTAGTCTTAGTAACAAGCGTTTGCAATTTTAAAAATCTTGATTAAACGCTCACGTCACGATTTGGTTAACGCGACACTTCGAGTTTTACCGGCATGGAAAACGACAAATTGTTGGGTCACTTTACCCTACACTTCGTAGATTTGGGTGACCTGTTTCACAAAAGGTACAGAACCGTTCACGTGATGTTAACGTGAACGTGACGTGACTGTTCGTACCAAGCCACATGATGTATGGACTCAAACTAAAGTTACAGTACTTTAACTTTATCAAAAAGTAAATTGTTTGAATACATCTTATATTATTATTAAATCACTAGCCACATTGTTCATCTCAGGCATAACCAATACTCATATCTTATTACATTTACAAGTGAAATACAACAATATTTATATCTTACCAAATGAATTGAATGATGTTTGCAGGACTAGAGGTTTTCTGCTTCACCACAGAAACTGGCAAGTAAACTGCATACAATGCATGGTAGCTGCATCAGGGCTATACACACAGGGATATCTATATACACACACACATGGCTAGCTGTACTGTGCACACACATGGCTAGCTGTGCACATGTGCAGGCTAGGCCATAGGGAAATCCTTCACTGAGCTGAGCTCACGTACTCCCGGTTGCGTACATCGCCTATTCAGATTGAGCGCGCTGCCATTTTGACAGAGCGCGCTTCATTTTGACAAATCTGCACGCGCGGATGACGTCATCCACACACTAAGAAGCCCTTCGATCTTTTTTGATCAATCGTCCAGAGAGGGTCGATGAAAATCACTAAAATACCAGACTTACTTAATTAATGTCCATAATTAATGGTGGACATCATAATTTCAATGCATATTTATCACTTTTTGTTCAAAGATTGTGTTTTTTTCGTTACTTGGGGGGGAATAAAAATGTTTTAAAATGTGTGTAAAAATCATGTGAAATGACGCATTATTTTTTGCCTTAATTTTGTTCTTTTTAATTTTGTCAAATCAGTTTTTTGGATGTATTGTCTATTATATTCTGGTGAAAGAAGGTATGAACTACCTATATTTTGATTTTTATAAAGTCTCATAGTCTAGATTGTTTACAATAATCATTCAAAAATGATATCTAAAACCGATTTTATGACAGAACCTGTCCTTCATTTCGCCGGGGCATGTTTCATGTCCGTAATCCTAGCATTTATTTCCGTAAATCTGTATTTGTCTAATATTGGAAGTGATTTTGGGGACATGTAAAATCCATAAAAGTTCATGAGACTAGTCATTTACTTCATTAAATCTGTTATATAACTCTTTAAAAAGTGTCTAAAAGCAGCAGAATTGATCGTCGTACGGACACTGTAGAGACATTGGGCCGCCTGCGTGGGCGGTAAATCCCAAGCGCTGTCCGATGCCTGGCCTAAAAAGGCCTAGTCAAATACGCGCATTTCGTGACACTGGCCTGCAGTCATTCATGGTTTGTAATACCGAATAAAAAGTTCAAATCAGTTATCTGGATGTATTTGCTATTTTATTCTGTTAAAAGAAGGTATGAACTACCTAAATATCGATTTTTTATACAATCTCATAGACTAGATTTTATACAATAGTCTTTGAAAAATGATATCTAACTCGAGTTTTGTGACAGGATCTGTAATTCATTTCGCCGGAACATGTTTCTGTCCGTAATTCTAGCATTCATTTCCGTAAATCTGTATTTGTATACTATTGGAAGTGCTTTTAGTGACTTTTACATTCCACAAAAGTTCATGAGACCAGTCATTTACTTCATTAAATATGTTTTATAACTCTTTACAAAGTCACGGAAAGCAGCAGGCCGAATCGTCGAACGGACGCTGTGCGGATATTGGGCCGCCTGCGTCGGCGGTGAAATCCAAGCGCTGTTCGGTGCTGGCCTAGAAGGCCTAGTTTAATCTACGCGCATTCTGTGACACTGGCTTGTTGCTTTATGGTATATAAAACCAATTTAAAAATTGTTTGGAATCATTTTAAAACTTGGTTTATACAAAGAAAACAATATTTCTCGACATCTGATACGCATAGAATCCAACAAATTGATGCAAGTATTTTAAATAAATGTTTTAAACATCATGTCGAATACAATCCAGAGTTCATACACGAAATATAGGATATGGGACCGAGCGGCGCTTGGAATTCATCCCCGACGGAGGCGGTCTAATAACAGCTCCACCTCCGTAAGGAATTTCAGTATGCTGCTTCTTGTGAACTTTCCAAGAGTTATAAATCTTTTTTGATGAAACAAATAATTGTTTTTAAGAGCTTTTATAAGTTCACTAAGTGTCTAAAATCACTTACCTGATTGAAAATCTTAAGATTTACGGAAATAAATGCATAAATGCGCCTACGAAAAAGGCTCCGGCGAAAATTTTGACAAATTCGGCCGAAAATCGATTTCAGAACACCAACTTTCGCGAGATTTATTTTGAAACTAGCCCAATGAGACTTTTTCAAACAGTTATGAAAGTGTTGCCAATTGCTTGATCTACCAGAATATACCTAACAACAATTTCAAAAAACTGATTTGACAAAAATAAAAGAAAACAAATTATAGCGTAAAATAATGCGTATTTTTCAATGCATTTTATCATGAATTTTAGCCATTTTTAAACCTTTTTATTTTCCAAAATATTGCAAAATGAAGAAAAAAATTAAATCGGCAATGTCATGTGGGTAATACATTTATGATATCTACATTCATTTGGGAGTATGGCTGAATTAACCGACTCAATAACTGAACTTTGCTTGAACCTATGATCTCGAATGGGCAAAGAAGAAATTACGAGACATTTCGCACCGAGCGCCATTTGAAAACAACGAACATGGCTGCGCCCTCAGTCTGTTGCGTACGGGCGTACGTGAGCTGAGGAGGGAACTATTTTAGACTCTACCATAATACCAAGGGGGGTTATGGTAAAAAAATACTTTTCAACAAGTGTGTCATTCTGCCATGTTACATTAGGTATGTATGATATTTCAACCTTTCAAAGCGCAAAGATTTAAGTTTTAGCCCAATCCGCCCAACGGTTTTGGCGCTATGGTCGATTCTTCGGGGGTAGTTTTGTCAAAAATGGGCGTGGGCACCGTTTTTCAAATCGCCATTGTCCGTTAACCGTTGGGTCAATCTATTTGTTAATGGTGTCATTGGACTGGGGATGTTATATGCAATCCATTTATGCCATTTGTTTTCATGCATGAGCGAGTTTGGATACGATAACCTTTGACCTAAGGCTTCGACCTTCCGTTTCACCTCGTGGATCAAATAATCTTGAGAATTTTTTTGGCTTAAATCTTGCCTTGATATAATATCTACAACATATGAAAGAATTGAAGATGTATTATTTCTTGTTTTTTCTACAGCCTTGTTTTAAGTTTGCAAATTTCATGTAAAATTGAATTATTTTAGACCTACACCCATGTCCAAGAATTCTATAGGGGTGTATTGTATGAAAAGACCTTTTCAAAGTCAGGATTAGAGCCTATTCACACTCTGGCTCACCACTGTTAAATAGACCTGCTAATCCCCATACAATAGCAATCCAGACAAATGACATTCTAATGATACCACATGTTTCCAACCTGACAATGGCCCTGTTGCAGAAAGAGATAAATCAATTGTGAGTCAGATCAAATGTTCTAAATGCACACATCTGATTGGTTGAAATGCAGAAAATGTATCTCTCTGCAATAGGGCCTAGGTGGAGATGTTTTCTTGAATACAATCTTTCAAGTTCAAATTATTGCAAACTTGTACATCAATTATGAAAGCAAATATCTTCAGGTATCCCTTTTCAATTAATTTAATGTTTGCATCAGAATTCAAACCTGATTCTTTCCAACTATACCAAACACAAACAGTAACTACCCTCTAGACAACTGCTCATAATTGTACAACCAATGATTGTTTAAGATTTGATCTTATAATATTTCTACAGTTGTTTCGTACACTATGTGTGAAAATCAGAGATACTTACCTCTTCATGCTATGAAAGAGCTTAGATTAAAGACAAATGACCTAATTTCAAAAGTCACAAGAACTTGCGCATGCCTGTCCATTTCTGTGAATCATCACATTTGCTTAATGCATTATTTATGGTTTGTGAAATTTAAAATTGCACTGTTTTTATTGCAATTAATGCATTTAAAAACAAGTGCCATTAAAAATCAAAATGAGTGGAATATCAAACAGCATTGTTTTTGTGTTTGGTTTAGTTGGAAATAATCAGGGTTGAATGTTTACAATTGCAAATCATGTTACTATTGCATGAATTTCTGTTGCATAGAAACATTAAATTAATTGAAAAGGGATACCTGTAGATATTTGCTTTCATAATTGATGTACAAGTTTGCAATAATTTGAACTTTAAAGATTTTATTCAAGAAAACATCTCCACCTAGGCCCTATTGCAGAGAGATACATTTTCTGCGTTTCAACCAATCAGATTTGTGCATTTAGAACATTTGATCTGACTCGCAATTGATTTATCTCTTTCTGCAACAGGGCCATTGTCAGGTTGGAAACATGTGGTATCATTAGAATGTCATTTGTCTGGATTGCTATTGTATGGGGATTAGCAGGTCTATTTAACAGTGGTGAGCCAGAGTGTGAATAGGCTCTAATCCTGACTTTGAAAAGGTCTTTTTCATACAATACACCCCTATATAATTCTTGGACATGGGTGTAGGTCTAAAATAATTCAATTTTACATGAAATTTGCAAACTTAAAACAAGGCTGTAGAAAAAACAAGAAATAATACATCTCCAATTCTTTCATATGTTGTAGATATTATATCAAGCCAAGATTTAAGCCAAAAAAATTCTCAAAATTATTTGATCCACGAGGTAAAACGGAAGGTTGAAGCCTAAGGTCAAAGGTTATCGTATCCAAACTCGCTCATGCATGAAAACAAATGGCATAAATGGATTGCATATAACATCTCCAGTCCAATGACACCATTAACAAATAAATTGACCCAACGGTTAACGGACAATGGCAATTTGAAAAACGGTGCCCACGCCCATTTTTGACAAAACTACCCCCAAAGAATCGCCCATAGCGCCAAAACCGTTGGGCGGATTGGGATAAAACTGAAATATTTGCGCTTTGAAAGGTTGAAATATCATACATACCAAATATGAACAAATTTGAAGGGGGTACGATGAAATCCATTGGGTGATTTGACATGGAATGACCCAGGGGTGTGCCTCAGTCAATTTAAAAAGGGGGGTCTAACTTCTAAGGAGCGGGTTGTGCTTCAACCAACCTCAAAACAGGTGTCCGTCGCCAACATTTTTTTCGAGGCCAAGGACTTAAGATGGGCCTTTTCTTGTTTGTTTATGAAAATGGGACCCTCAGGAGCTGCGATCAGCCTTTGTTTTAATTATCATGAAAATGGGACACTTAGGAGCCGTGATCGGCCTTTTCTTATGAAAATGAGATCCTTAGGAGCCGTGATCGACCTTTATTGATGAAAATGGAACCCTTACTTAGGGAGTTACATGTAGGTAGGGCATGTTTTCTTTTTGTAAATGACTTATAATGTATAATCATAATGCAAAATAGTTACTTTTAAGTTTTAATATTAAGGCTGAGTCATGTCGGTAATTGTCGGAACCGGGTCCCGATAAACTTTTACCGGTCGGGAACCGGTATTCCGATAAATTTTTACCGTCGAAACTCGACCGGTAAAATCACGCAATCGTGCACGCATCGGCAAAAATGCACTGTTTGGGGCTTATATTGCTCTTTTTATATGCAAATAACATTATAAATACCGAGGCTTTTATGGATTTACATATCAATCTTTACGGGAAAATAGTTACAGACTATCCAGAATTAACTCAGTTTCGCATGAAAAGTACTTTTTTTCGAAGTAAATTGGACCTAGAAATCGATCGTTCACCATTGCCCATCGCAACACGGTTCACAGAAACTTAGCCCGCTAGTCGGGCGGGGGAAACATCACATGTACGATCGCTTGTGACTGTGAGCCACTGCCCTCAAAAAGTGGCTATAAATTAGCCTTTTCGCAATCAACACCATTTTGATATTCTACTTACATGATTTCATGGCGTTTGATAGCTGAACAGAAACAAAAATGAGCCCCAAAACAATGAAAACAATTACGCAAAATATCGATAAAAAACGACTACATCGCTCCTATTCGCTCGTGTACTTTGTGTGCAAGATACGGGTCTTTTTTTCTTACCCGAGATTCATCCGCGGCCGGTGGAACTATGTTAATACATCCGCCATAGGTTATAAGTTATAACCTATGGCGGATGTATTAACATAGTTCCACCGGCCGCGGATGAATCTCGGGTAAGAAAAAAAGACCCGTATCTTGCACACAAAGTACACGAGCGAATAGGAGCGATGTAGTCGTTTTTTATCGATATTTTGCGTAATTGTTTTCATTGTTTTGGGGCTCATTTTTGTTTCTGTTCAGCTATCAAACGCCATGAAATCATGTAAGTAGAATATCAAAACATTTTAAAATGGTGCAAATTACCCCAAAACGTATTTTTAGCCACTTTTTGAATGCACTGGCTCATCAGCTGGATCATACAAAGATCCATCAGACAACTCCCCTGGAGTATCGGACTAACATTGTGTGCACATCCGCCGACAATATCGTTCAAATGACTAGCAATTTTGCGCTTCCTGTTCAATTTCTGACTGTCAAACGAAGTAATGAACCAAGAATTTCTCGAAAATAACCACTCTTTAAAGTAAATGATATCAATTGCCCCGTTTTTATTTGAATTTCGCTACATTATTGTGATAATCTTAATTTCTTTTTTAACATTTTATTTTTTTTATTTTTTTTTTCGGGGCACCGTTTCCCGATATACCGAACCGGGTCCCGATTGAAACGGTCGGTAACCGGTGTGATCGACCGAACCGACTCAGCCTTATTTAATATTATACAAATTATGTCACATAATATGATTTGATTAATGATTCAATATACAGCACTTTCAATTTACATTTTAACACACACTAGATCCAAACAATGAAATCATCATTCAACCACACTTTCAGTTTCACCAGCATTTCAAAATTCATGTACTATTAGTCAATACAGTAGCACAACACAAGCATAACCACCATGGGCACCAATACAACCCCCGGGAAACTCCCGGGGGAAGTCTCAATACAGGTGCGCTAACCTCACGGCCGCGCTACACAGGTGCAACACCTGTTGTATGTATTGGTAATGGTATCAACTTACATAGTCAAGAAACCGGCGTCCTTAGAAATTGATGGAATGGCGTCCAAACCAGCCCCCGAACAGTTGAAAACGGAATTTTGACATGTGCAGCCTGCAGGAGTCCCATCTGGACAAGTCTGGGAAGTTGCTTGATGAACGACCATCAGAAACGAGAGAAAAACTATCCTAAAAACGGCCATGGTTGAGACGTTTTGGGGCGTGTATTTTGTCGCCGGGTGCTCTTCGATCGCAAGAATTGGCTTTCGGTACAAGGCGCAATTTGAATGTACGTGTGCGGGATACTAGGTAGCGGTACGATATTTTGCGTGTAAACCCAGTAGCGATTTTATTACCGTAGTGTGTTGGTATGAATTGTGATGATTGGCACGATCTCTGGATCTAATCAAACTAAAGATAGTTTATCACCGGCGCGAAGCTTTGTCGAAAGCGCGCGCGACGGCGCGAGGCCGCCGCGACATGACAGTAGACGGTGTTAGTTTGTTTACTTTTGTGGTCAGCTAGGGATTATTAGAAGGGCGTGGCCACAAATAGTTGTTGGTAGAAACCTAGAAACCACATAGCTGTGAAATGATCGAAACTTATTTTTGTTACAACAATAATTGATGAAAGTTGTTTCCTTGTGTGTGTTATCGTTTTGGATTTTGGGCGGTCTTTCAAATTTTACGCCTGGGCCTGAACGCAATATGGGATAATGGGAGGGGAGCTCTTTTGCCCGATATACATATTCATATTCCGATTTTCATCTGACCGTGAATTAACATAATGATACAGCAAAGCTAGAAAAGAAGGGTCTTCAACACCACTAAGCTGCCTGAAAGTCAGTGGCGGATCTACGGGGGGGGGGGGGGGGGGGGTAGGGGGTTTAACCCCCCCCCCCCACCCCCCCCCCCCTTGGGCTGCCAAGTGAAAATGTATCAGTGAAAAAAGTGACCAAACTGAATCGAATCACTTACGGCGGTTCAAAATAGCAAAAAAATTCGCTGCTTCGCGGCTATCAGTGAAAAAAGTTAACAAAAATCACTTACGGGGGTTCAATATAGCAAAAAAAAATCGCCGCTTCGCGGCTCGTGGACGATATGCTCCGCATCGTCATTGGGTCAAACCCCCCCCCCCCGGCCCCTTAGCAAAAAGCTAGATCCGCCCCTGAAAGTAATGAAGGTGACCCGAAAATTACGTATAATCACAGGGGCGTCGATCCTGGGGGGGCAGGGGGGGCGGTCGCCCCCCCAATGAAAATATTGGGGGGGGGCGAACATATCATTTCGCCCCCCAATAATTCCGAAAATGAGGAAGACAAAATCAAGTGATATAATGCCAAAGAGGGGAAAGACACATTTATCAATAATTAATCTTCAAAATAGCCGTTTTCTAGTTTGAAAAGGACTGTAAATCTCCTTTTTGCCGCGCGCTTCGCGCGCATACAGTTTCTCATGTTGCAAGTTTCATTTTGGTTGCGGGAACTCACATGTGTTGGGCAGTGTAATGTCTCATACGCACACCTCAAACGAAGTTAATTAAACCCTCATCACAGAAAATAAAATAATCTGAATATATCTTTCAGTCAATTCGGTCCATATGCGCTGAACGCAAATCATATTGAAATATGTTCATGTCCCCCCCACATTTGAAAGTGATGAAGATTGTCCCCCTCCCTTTGTCATTATGACGTGTTTGGTTCCATACTTATATACTTCATATTACGTGAAATTTCTGTCTCAGGTGTACATCAAATCGCACAATTTTACGCCCAAAAATACAAAAGCTCCCTACTGTGGGAGGGGGACACCCCCTCCCACACCCTCCCCCGCTCGGTCGCTTCGCTTCCGCGCAATGTCTCCCCTCCAGTTTTGAGAAGTTGTTGACGCCCTTGCTTAGAGTTTCATGGGAGCCAATGCCCCTAGACTATTTCGATGGCTCTATAGTATACAGGATCACGTGGATCCATCTCATGCAAGGCTCAATCTTTTCCTCGCTATACCCTATAGGTTCACTATTTTATACAATTTTTACACCCATGATAGGAGTTACAAATGTCTGAAATCTAAAAGCTTCCGGGGGCTCCGCCCCCTGGACCCCCATTATTGTCCCCAAATGTGGGTGCCCCCCAAAATCAGGTCTTCGAGCCATCAAGACACTTTCAATGAGCGCATAATAAAACTTCCGGGCATGCCAATGTGGGGCTTTTAGCTCACTCAGTGGTCACTCTGGAAAAATTTTCAAATTTCGCCCCCCCAATATCAAAAACGGATCGACGCCCCTGTATAATCATGGGCCAGTCCCGTGCCAGTCAGTAAATTATCAGATATTACCCGCCCCCACCCCCCCCCCCGCCCCCAAATAGTAAATTCGATTAGATATATTATGAAAATGAGAGAAAATGACAAATATTGCATATAAGTACAGACTAATAGCTCATAATTAAAATTTAAAAAACATGTTGGCAAAAGTGCACCTATATATAAGAATGTATTATTTTGGTAGCTAACAAATCTTTTCAAAATCTACCCTAGCCACCAAATATAATATATTTATAGCCACCATTAGGTTAGGGACCGTATACGGTTAATAGCTTAGTCTTGTTTGGTGGCTATAACCCTGTGAAAATTGAAGTTAGCGACCAAAAATAATATTCCCCCTATATATAAACATGTTGTATTTGAATCAAGCAAAATACCACAGACAAAGTTTACGCATAAATCAATCACGACTTTTAAAGGGATCTAGTAACTTTGTTGACAAGTGCAAAAAGTGATGTGTGGTTAATAGAATGTGTATTGCTGTGATCTGATATGTCCAGAAAGTAATGTGTGAAAATTTCAAGTAAATTGGATGTTATTTGGCCGATAAATGAGCGAAAATGCAAAGTGATATTCAAGTATACTCATTGCACTTACAGTTACACGGCTCAAAATATCCCGTATTATATATAATTTATAGATAATTTAACAGCCGAACACTTCAATCGTAAATATCTTTTGAACGAAATGGAAATTTGAAAAACCGAAACCTGTCCCGTGCTTTTACAACAATTAGGTATGAGGGAACCGCTAGAATTCCAATTGGATTTTGAGGATTTGGACAATGTTACTATAAGTCCCTTTAAAGGGATCTAGTAGTTTTGTTGACATGTTCAAAAAGTGATGACTGATGGTTGATACACCGTTAATTTGTGTGACCTGATATGTCCACTGAGTATTGGTATATTATGGCAGAGTAGTGATCGAACTATGCAAAGTGTTTTTCACGATTCATTGCACTGACGTGGTACACGGTTATGACTATCCAGTGGATAGTTTAAATATCTGAAAACTTAAATCGTAAATATCTTTTTAACGACAGGGAAATTCGAAAAGCCGAACCCATGCTTCTATGAATACAACAAGGTGTAATAGAAGCGTTATATAGCTCCCGGCCCCCCACTCAGGCGGTCAACCATACACATTATGCTTGTTCCAGATTCTTAGAGATACCCCCTTTAAGGATGGAAATGGGTTAGTATTTTGACCCCCTATCACGGGCTTTTGGAAGGGAAGCCATTAAAATTACCCCCTATATCACGGGCTTTTGGAAGGGAAGCCAGCAAAATTACCCCCCCCCCCCCTATCACAGGTTTTTGGAAGGGAAGCTAGCAAAATGACCCCCTAAATAAAGGAAGATTTGAAAACTACCCCTAATTAAAAATATTTCGGGGGAAAAATGAGACCCCCTATTTCAACGATTTTTCGGGATTTTTTCCCGAACTGTGCCCCTAAAATATACCCCTTTTCCCGAAAAATCGGGAACACGCATGCGGTACAGAATTGATAACCACCTGAGAGGGGGGGGGGGGGGGGGGGGGGGGGCGTTAGCTAGCCGTAATGTTCCAAGTAATACAGTTTTGAGGCCAGTGTTATACCTGTACAAAATTACTTTATCTGAGTGCCTTGTGGGCGTATGTGCACATTATCTGCCAAGATGGCTTAAGATGCCTTTTGTGGCCCGAATATATCAGCCTCCCTTTTCCACCAGATCCAGGTAAACAAAACACCAACAATAAGTAATTAAAAAAAAGGTCAGAGGGTCAGAAATGCCCACTTTTCAACAAATCTCGGTCTATAGGCCATGATTGGTCTCGGTATAACTTACATGAACTTAGTTTTTTAAAATGTTAAACAAAAATTACGCACCACCTCATGAAAATCATTGCTATATTATTGCTGGCTCTGATTGACTTGGCCTACATCACATCCTGCATCACAATTCACAGCCCACACATTATAACAGTTGAAGAAGTATCAACAAGTTTATTGTGGTCGAAGAATTATCAACAAGTTTGATGTGGTCGAAGAATTATCAAGAAGTTTATTGTGGTCATTATACAGAAGAATAATAATACGAAGAGTGTGCCCCCCCCCCCCCCCCCCTCCCTTCAACTCCTATGTTGCTTGTGTAAACAAAAGCTTATTACAAATTAAATGGGAAGGCCTTTTTTTAGTGCGCCAACATTTTCTGCAAAACGTTTGTATTTGACTTCATACTGGCCCAGACTATATATCCAACCTGTTACATCACACGTTTCCTGAAATTTGACAATTTGTGGCAACTGCAGAGGGACGTTAGAGGAAATCATACAAATAAATACACACATTTTTTTTTCTTTTCATATTTATAAGTCGAATGATCCCCCAACTTTTTGTCATTTGTACACCTGTATTTTAGAAACTACTAAAACTTATCAAAAATTAAAACAACATTTCTAACTTGATTTTGATATTTGATTTAATACAGTATCGATCGGGTTTATACCCAACTCATTTGGATATTGAGGTACATTTCTGAAGGTATGATTTAAATTATTGCTTAATAATTTCCCCTACATTTTTATTTTGTTCATGACGTATAATTTCATCAGATTTTATTGCTGAACATTTTTCACCGCATGATGGCGCAATTCAACAACAAAGAAAGAACAAATTTTGCTGAGCATTGTTATTGTCGAAAGAGTGGTTCGCAGTTTTGTGTTTTTCGTGAGTTTCGGTTCTATTTATTCGCAAGAACTTCCGTCTTTGTGGAGAGTTTGAAAAGCGGATATCTCTGACACATTCCTCGTCATCAATATCAGGTAAAATCTACCAAAAATGTTTGTTTGATAAGCTTTACCAGACTGCATTGTGTGAAACTGTTCTATTTATTCATGTAATACAGCCCCACTCGTTAGTTTTCATGTAGGGTATTTGTAGTGTACGCAGACCACATCTACACTGTAAGATGGCACCCTTGGGTCACTCTCATAGGCAGGCTGCAGTAAACAAATTTGTGAGACTGGCAAAAATCATAAAATCATTTCTAGCTAAAATCTCACCAATTAATCAAACTTAACATAACAGGGGGTTAGAATTGAATATAATTTAAAACTTACATGAGCTTTCCAATGTCAGAAGCACTTTAAATTCCAGTTTTTAAAATATTTGATCTATGACTTGAAGCTCCAATCTGAGCATGAGCTTTCTGACTGTGCAGCCCTCAACTACAGGTTTTAGAACAGTTGTTTACATGTTTAGGCTTGTCTGCCAGCCAGTATTATCAAAAGGCTGAAGGGATTATTTCAGAGATTAGTGTCTGAATGACCTAACTGACAATGGGTTCTGCAAAGTACTCTGACTTATACTATTTGCAGGGGTGCAGCATTTCAATAGGTGTCTGGACAAGACAATAGTCAATACATGTGGCTTTTGTATCGCATTCCAAAGATATAACAATGAATATAGGTCAATTTGTGACTCTTAAGGAATTCTTTACAACCAGCTTTGAACTACTTATAAGATTAACACAATGATTCAATGAAGGCTTGCTATAATTGTTTGTTGAACAAAGGCCAAAGCCATATTATGCAATTTATACAGACATACACAGCATCAAATTGATCAATAGTGTGAAAAACATCTAGTTTTAAGGCTAGGTAGACAGGGGATTACCCCAGTGTTTACTTGGACAATGAAGGCAGCTGACTATCAGGCTTTTTTCAAGGCAATGGAGTAAGGGGTTAATGCAGCATGCTGTTAACCCCTTGTCTTGTAGGGGTGGTAAGATGGTTCTGTATATACATACAGTAACCATTTACCTTACACTAGTGCTAATCGCGGTCGAAGTAACTTTTACGTTTTTTCTCTCTCACATACCTTCTCTTTCTCACTTCTTTTGCACTCCATCAATACATGAATGTATTGTGCCACTTTTTTATTATTTTTTATTATATAAATGCGAATACAATACGTTCTGCTATACTCACCAAATCTGCATTTTCAGCGGTAAAATGTTGTGGGTCCGGCTTCCTTCGGGAATTGGCAGGAAATGGCCGCGTACACACGCCACCTATGGCTGGCTATGGCATAACATATCGCGCGGTACGGTAGCTCTATATCGATATCATGTAAACATGAAAGTTCGTTTACTAGTCTTTTACAAAGCGTACTTGAATGTATGTTGGTAGCAGAGCGTGATGACAGGCTTCACATAATTACGGCGTTAATAGTCAACGTCTTGATGGAAGATCAACATCCGATCTCGAATGGTCAACACTCGAAGAGACCAGCGTCACGTAACTAACATCGCCAGGCAATGCATTGTCTCGCATGTACGTAATTGTGGCGTAGAGAGCGCACTCTGACTCGGACCAGAAAAATACTGAGTCGCCATTATAACACAGGAAGCATGCTAGAAAGAGGCTTGATACGTTGATGTATCTTCGAAAATGGGCTAATTTCTACCTTTTTGCCAATATTTTCCCAAATTAAAGTGCCATCAGGAGTAAAATGGTGAGTTAATGCATTCAACATGTTTCTTAGAGTATGAATGTGAAGCATAATTTTCATGCTTTGGTTGTGCAAACTTAAGATAATTTTCGGAAGATGTAGTGCATGGTTCCCTTACGTTCATACCACGTAAGTGAATGGCAATGAGTGTATGTGTGACGCAGACAATGAATTTTGACTTGCCAGCCATGTCGCGATCGTGAACATTGAATTGATGAATGGATGGATGGAAATAATACTGAGTGGATGGATAAATGACTGAATAAAAAAAACTACAACGAATGTGTGACATGAGTAATGAATGACGATTTTCGATTGAAGGACTGAAAATATAATGAACAATGAAAGTGGAATTATTATTATAATTTAAATATAAAAATAATAAACAAATAACAATAAACTATTATTTCAATAACGATAAGTTTTTACTATTAGTCTAATTCAATGACAATAGTAGTTCATTATTAAAGAATATATCATGAAATATTCATATTGTTAACTAAAGTTGTTAGTTTGAATGTCCAGACTTGAAAAAAAAAAAATGTGTGATATTTTTACAAACGAATGACATTAGATCGAAATGAATTAATATGAAAAAAAACGAGAAAAAAAAGGGAAAAGACAAATTTACATAGAAACTCACATTCAATGATTCAGAATATCAACATTTGTAGCAAGTGTTCTGTTTAGTACTCTCCACTGAAACAAAATGGATAACTTTAAGGCTGTAACTTTGTGGTTTGAGGTTGAGAAAAGCTTATTATTCTTAAAATATCTTACTTTAAATTGTTTAAAATACTTATCAGGTACTGGGGACTAAGTGAAGGGTGTTTAAACTTTGTTCATGTTTTTTAGGGTTGTATTTAAAATAAAACTAGTGGAGGGGCTTACTGCACTGGCAAATGTATATGGGAAAAACGGTTCAAAGTGTCCCATTTTTACATGAACTCGCCCTGAAACATGTTTTAATTGATTCTTTGTCGGATTAAAAACAAGTTGGTATACTGTCCACCTTTCAAAATTTGCAGAAAAAAAGATACAGCTTAATATAATTACCCTTTATACAAAAGGTATGCCACTTTTTGGCAGGATTTGCTCTATATGTGTACAGTGATTTGCCATAGTGCGTAAGCTGACAAAAGAAACTCTTTTCACATCTGTCTTAATTTGTAGTTTCTTCTTCAACAAGTAATATTAATTATTAGTCTTTATTTGTTTTCCTCTGTTTTTTAAATTTTTTTTTGCAGTTGGGATCTTTTCAAGATGAGAGTAGGCTGAAATTGTTTGAAAATAGGGAATTTTCTTTGGAGGGTTGGTGACTAGTACACTTCAATCATGAATGCCCGGTCGCAGACATTTGAATTGGTAAGCTGAACATAAGTTAAACAAAACAAAACATGAAAATGTATTGTGATGTTTCATGTCTTCATTTATTTTTATAATCAATATAGAATGACAAATTTATTGATGATTCCATTATATGTCAACATAAATTCTGAAAGAATACCCTAATTGACAATGGGTTGCATTTGATACAAAACAACTAAGCTTACATATGATTTTGTCTCTTTCTATTTTTGTAAACTCCAAGTAATTACATGTCAATTAATTTCTTTCCTGTTTATGTTTGAAGTCTTGCCCTAAGGTAATTAGTCTTTAGATTCTTTCTTCTTTTCCATCAAATAATCATGTGATTTTCTTCAATAAGAGCCTTTTTGTGTTTGTGTTAACACTTAAATGCCTTAGATATTCCTTCTTCCTTGCTGGCAGTGTTATCACTGTCATTTTATAATTTCTTGTATATTCTACAGACGGTGGAGGGAAGGCAGATAGAAGAGGTGGTACTCAGTCTCTTTCACACTGTGCTGTTCCACAGAACAACGGGAAAGGTAAACTACTCGATGTGGCAAAATAACTGTAGTTTACATGTATCTTACATCTAGCTAGTACATAATTGCAATGCTCAAAATTAGCACAGGCCCATTGGCCTGGGGCCACTAAAAACTAGCTGTGGGCCACCACAAATTTGTCAAGGCTAATATTTACTTGCCCGACCAGGCAACCAAATCTGACATAATTTGTAATATTTTTCTTTGTTCAGGGCCACTATATTCAGATTCGGACCTTTATGTACACATACATTGTGCAATGTACTTTATTTGTACATGTTAAAATTGTCCATGAAATATCCACTTTGAAATGTGACATTACTGTAGGTTTAATTTAAAAAGTGTTGCGTTAATTTCTGTGTTCAATAGATTAACCTAGACAGGCTAGACTTATGTCAAATGTGGTGTAGGGATCATCTGTCCATGAAGACGGACAATCTTGATTAGCTAGTTGGCAGTTCCAATTAAATCCATATACATACATACCTGTTTGTAAAATTAACTTATCCTGTTGAGGCAATAAAGTGATCCATTGAATTGATAGGATTATTTTCCAAAAGTGATATTTTGGAGTTTAATAATTATACTATAGTACCAACATCTTTGCAAGATTCTTCTGAATGATGTGCGATAGTTGCAAAGAAAATGACTACCTAATCATTCATTGTATATCTCAAATAATTGTATTGTTTACAGTTCCAGTACAAGCAAGAAGGAGCGTATTCCATTGGTACCATTGGTATGGTGGAGACTGACTGTGATTTTGTCGACTTCAGTTACGTAAGTAAAAACAAAATCCTAATGAAACAAGCATAATATCAATATCAGTTGCAAAGTACAAACTTTCTACACTAACTGTTTGTACTGCTTGCCTAAAACATTTTATGTACTTGCCCGGAAAGCCCCAATGTGAAATAAAAGATAAATTAATCATGCTAGGTAGCTCGATCTGATTGGCAAATTTCTCTTTTATTCGTAGATGCGATTTACGCATTATAAGGAGAATCTCTTTTCTCTCGTAGTTGAACAGAAATGTTTATATAGCCTGATTGGGCAACCAAACTACCACCATTTGTGACATTTTCTAGCCGGGCATAAATTATTACTTGCCCCCCGGGCAATCGGACAAGTGTCGAATGTAAGTGTCGAATGCTCAATTTCACCATTTCTTTCCATTTCTTCCCTCTTTGGCTTGTAGATCCGCTGCGATTCCAAAGAGCTGGACAACTTCATCCGGAGGGAAGTGGCAGGCTTCAGGGACATCTTGAAATCCAGTGACGGTCTGAACAGTGGCCAGGTATACATGTAGACATTTTATTGTCCACCAAAATGAAGACAATTTTTTTTGGGGACATGCATCATATAATATTTGTTTAAATTCAAAATGTCTTTGGGTCTTGGTGGCTTTACTATGTTATTTTGTTATTTATTTCAAGGATTTTATCGTCACCATCATCTTCATCATCATCACCGCCATCATCATCATTATCTTCATCATCATCCTTTGCATGAAAAATTGTTTCAACAATGAATGTTGTATGATTCTTTAATAATAATATACTTGATTTATATAGCGCCTAATATGATTGATAATCATCTCTAAGCGCTTTACAATGATAATATTACCCCCTGTCATAGGATACAATGCAAACCAGCACACATTGTGTGCACCATCTCCACTACCTGGGGAGCATTCCTTCCAAGCGGCTCATGGGCATTGAGAAGATCCTTCACATATAGGCTTTCACCTCTTACCGGGTCCCCATTTATACACCTGGGTAGAGAGCAGCAATGTGGATTAATTGTCTTGCTGAAAGACAAACGGAGTATGCTGGGTTCGAACTCGGGATCTCATGATCGGAGAGAGCGCGCTCTACCAATCTTGCCACACCACATCTTTTATTTATTTTTACCATATTTTCTTCTTCTTTTTTATCAAAGATTTCGCTGGAGTTCTATCAGAAGAGGAAGAATCGATGGCCCTTCCCAGACGAGAGCATCCCTTGGGAGGTTTGGACGCTCAAGATAAATGTTGTTACCCTCAGTAATGAGCATGGTATGTATTGAATACCATCATTTATGTTAATGATACTAATAATACAAATAATAATATGTTCGATTTATAGAGCGCCTAATATGATAATTAGATACATGGTCCATGAGAGGTTTGACGATAAAGGTGAATGTAGTCACCCTCGGCAATAAGCGTGGTATCATATGTATTGAATAGCATTATTCATGTTAATCAGATTATAGTTTAGTATACCGTGGGAGGTTTGGACGCTGAAGATACATGTAGATGTAGTCAAACTAAGTAATGAGCATGGTATGTAGTTTGCATTCCCTTTCTCTCTACTTTTTTGAAAGAAAAAAAAAATAATAGTAATAATGGTGCCTACTTGCATTCATATTCATGTTCACATTCACATTCTCATGACAGACTTCTAAATTCACAATGATTCTTTTCCTGATTCTCTCCTTTGGCAAAACATTGCATTTACACAAGCATGTAAATCCTCCAGTTTATTGATTCACATTTTATACGATTGTCTCCTATTGTATCAACAGAAAGACAGTAAGAGAAGCTTGAAGAGTTACTTGGAGAAAAGGCGATCTGTATTCTTAAAGTTATGAAGAGAAACAACTTTATTTCAAAGGTATCTGCTGTATTTGATTGATTCTTATCTCGATTCTCTCCCATGTTATATCTACATACAGAGAGACAAGCTTACAGGGAGAAGCTCGGAGAGTTACTTGGTGAAAAGGCGATCTGTTTCGTTTAAGCCATGAACAGATATGACTTTAATAATGGCAAAGAACGTATCATACTGATTCTTTTCTTAATTCTCTCTATCATGTTATTTTTATATACAGAGAGGCAGGCTTACAGGGAGAAGCTTGGAGAGTTACTTGGAGAAAAGGCAATCTGTATCGTCGAGGCCATGAACAGACACAACATTATTTCAAAAGCCTCTACTGTATTTGATTGATTCTTTTCTTGATTCTCTTCCATGATATGTGTATGTACAGAGAGACAAGCTTACAGGGAAAAGCTGGGAGAGTTACTTGGAGAAAAGGCAATCTGTATCGTTGAAGCCATGAATGAACAGATATGACTTTAATAATGGCAAAGACAGTATTATATTGATTCTTTTCTTAATTATCTCTATCATCTGATTTGTATCAACAGAACGACAGGCTTACAGGGAAAAGCTTGGAGAGTTACTAGGTGAAAAGGCAATCTGTATCGTCGAGGCGATGAACAGACACGACTTTCTTCCCAAGGCACCGAACCAACCTCTACTGGACACAGTGTTTCATACAGCATTCTCGGACGTACAACCATATCTTTTTAAAGTAAGTGCTTATTTTTGTATTAAAATATTAGAAATATATAAAACAATTAAATACTGGCTATACTGCACTTCCATATGTTTCCCATACATGGATACATATTAAATATCAATAACTTCTTTCAAATACTTGGAATGTGTGATGATGCCTCATTTTGTAACAGTATACATAGTGACCCTCTAAAAAGGGAAACAAGAATAAAGGCCACTGTAGACAGTTGACCTCTATAGACCGGGTTCCATAACTGGTACAGGGGATCATGTTTAGTGGCCACTATAGACAGGTTGGCAGCTGTAGATAACATGGCCACTAATACAGGTTTAATTGTAAGCAATAGACCGCTTCTGTAATGTATGCAAATAATATGCGTATGACGTAAGACTCCCCGTTGGCAAGCTTAACAATAGTAACTAGGTCCGGCAAGCTAAGTTTGCCGGAGCTTGCCGGACCTAGTTACTATTGTTAAGCTTGGCAACGGGGAGTCTGACGTCATACGCATATTATTTGCATACATTACAGAAGCGGTCTATTGCCTGCCTGCCTGCCTGGGGCAAGTAAAAATTGATGTCGGGCAAGTGAAAATACATGAATTGTCAAATTAGCTTGACCAATCGGGCAACTAGGAGAGAACAACATAATTTAATTTGTGTAAATCTCAACAAGAAGTATGAGGGCAAGTAAATTTTATATTGGGGCAAGTAAAAAAAAATGTCTGTTTTTCCCCATTTTTCTCTTTCAGATAAGCTACCAGAACTCTGGACCAACCAATGCATCGGTCGGGACAGCGGTGCGGAAATTGCTCAGAGACACTCTGGCATTGTGAGGCTACAATTCTTACTATCAACAATCAATCAAGAAAATGCGACTTTTGTGGAAGTACTTGACAGGATCCATGAGTGACAATGTAGCCCCAATGAACATTGAGGAAACCTTTTGAGAGACACTTTGGCATTGCGATGCTACATTTCTTTGGTCAAGGAAACGTAAACTTCTACTTCTGGGGCAATACTCGGCAGGATCCACGCGTAATGATGTAGCACCAAATAACAGTGATGAAATCGCTCAGAGACACTCTGGCATTGTGAGACTTCATTTCTTGCTATCAACAATCGCTCAAGGAAATTTATATATACTGCTACTTTTGTGGGTGGAAATACATGTACCTGACAGGATTTCGCAAGTTACGACAAAAAATCAAAGAACTGAAGCTTTACTTGTCAATAGGTACAGTTTGAGATTTGTTGGGTGGTAGTTATTACTATCGCAAGCCACTCATTGCAGAAATTAATCAGAGACACTCTGGCTACATTTCTTGCTATCGACAATCACTCAAGGAAACTTATATACCGCTGCTTTGATGAAATATTCGGCAGGATCCACTAGTTAGGATGTAGCGCCAAAGAACTGAAGCTTTAGTTGTCTTAGGTATCGCAGAAGATAGAGTTACATGGTGTGCTCTCGTGAAGACCACAGCAGCACTCTGCAGCGCCACCTCAAGTTGATGATGATGAGGAACTTAAGCTTTGTGAGGTGATGGTTATTACTATTACAAACTTATCAAGGAAATCTGTATACTCCTACTTTTGTGGCAATACTTGACAGGATACATGAGTTACTATGTAGCACCAAAGAACTGATGAGAGATTGTGAGCAACTCGTGCCAGTTTTAGCCGTATGTACAAAGTTGGGGTTTTACTTGCTCCTTGGCAAACTGAAGAAAACTTATGTACTGCTACCCTTGTGGCGATACTCTACAAAATCCACCAGTTACGATGTACCGCCAAAAAACTGATGAGTGATCACTCGCTTCTACGTCAAAGCACAAGACGATCCATGAGTTACGATGAAGCGCCAGAGAACCAATCCTGATGAGATCGATTCATATGTGTTGCATGTCAGTTTGAACAACAGTCAAACTCGAGTATAGTGACCACCTAAGGGAAATTAGAAAAGTGGCCACTGAAGACAGGTGACCTCTATAGGCAGGTACCATAACACTGTTTTTTCTCTGCAGGGGATCACTATTGGTGGCCACTATAGCAGGGCTCCACACTCACCTTTTTTGCCGGTGGCCCTGTGAAATGATTTCTTCCCTATTTCTGGTGGCCCGAATGAAATATTCACTGGCCCAAAAATTATATTTCATATATTATGTAAACTTTTTACTATTCAAAATACCACTCTTCCTGATCAAGCCTGTGATTGAAATTGAAACATGAAATGGAAGAAAACAAAAATTGTCTAATTTTGTCCATGTCAGGTTGAAAATCTGCTTACCCGATCGGGCCACCAAAATATATCTTTTATACATTTTTGCTGGCCCAAGGTGCGATTTCACTGGCCCCGGGCCAGCGGGCCAGTGCGCGTGTCGAGCCCTGAGCTGCTATAGACAGGTGGCTGCTATAAATACACGTTTGATTGTATTTACAAAGTTTTTGAGTTACTTCTCGTTCTAAGGGATGTTGGCTTCGTGAGGGTATCATGGTTCTTTCTTTGGCTAGAAGCTGAAAATCGGTCGGACCATACTATGCCACTGTCCTTCAGATATGGCATATGTGACCTTGCACCACAAAATGACCATTATGTCGCTGCGGTAGTATATCTGTTATTAGCTGAAGTAGTAGTCAAATTTTGTTTAAAATATATGAGATTCAGGTTTTTGGTACTTCCTGAACGAGGGAATCTTAATCTACCTTCTGTGAAATTTTGAGTGTCAGAAATCATGTTAAATTATTATTTTTCATCGAAAAATGACCAGATTACAGTGCTTGAATGGACACCGGTCTTTGAAGCGGCTAGTTTTCTCCCTAACCTTAAAAACTGCTTCAGCCATGTTTGAAATCCTTGGTGCTAATTTTGAGACAGTTTCCTTTGTTCGAATATGACAAATCATATACAATTCTAAATGTAATGACTTCTACTTAAATACCATACGAGAATTAGCACAATTATTTCCCCCGACTTATTGGTCGTTTTGTGGTGTGAGGTCACGACCTTGCTCTAACTCTTGTAAATTTTTGATGTGTTTTCTAGACAACTTTTACAAACTTGTATCTTTTGGTGGTGTGACATTGATATGAATTTTGATATTTGTCTTTTTGAATTATTTTATGTGATAATATAACGTTGTACAAATCATACAGCTCAGTGATGTATGTCAGATTGTACATGTAACTTGTGCAATAAATTCATTATATTGTAAGAAATGTATAGTGAAACATAAACTGAAAATATGAGTTACATTAAAGGGATCCATTCAATTTATATTTTTTCCCCAAAGTGATATTTGAGACTTAAATCATTTAGCTTAGAATATGCTTAGAATATTGTTGAGAATAATAGATTTGTAGTGAGATTGTTTATAGATAAAGAATAATGTTTACCTAGCGAAAAAAACAGTAAGCCGATGTCTGATTTATGATAATTGTTCACGTGAAGTATCCAAACTCAATATCAATATCTCCGTAATTATGGAGATATTCTAAAAATCATAACCAATTTAAAGGGTACCACCACCCAAAAACAAACTTCTTATAAATGAAAGGTAACATCACTAGTAGTCCATTCCATCAACCAGTTCACAAAAATATGTTTCCAGAAAAAAAAATATAATTGGAAAATGTATCACCATACTACAACATGTGTGTATGGGTCTGCACGTACGAAGACTACCTTTGTCCAGAGCGAACGAATCGTCCGGGATTCTATTGTCTCCAAACATACGAGTGAAAAGACTTGGTGCACTCGCAAATGTTTGGCGCGTACGGAACCAGGAAATACTAGTGGTTCCGTAAGTGGTGGTAATGAATTGCATTGTTTATGAATTACACAACCCTTTGCAAATTGTTGGGTATCTATTTGATATCGCAAAAGAGTACCAAAACGTATAATTATGTGTTGTTCTTTGCCCGGTGGTCCCCTTTAAAGGAACTACAGCATCTAGATGGCCTAATTTTCACAATTTGGCTCTCTATATTTAATTTTTCCCGAAGAATAAGAATTTGGCAGTCATTTCTCATGAAATCAATCAATTTTGGGGTAATTAGTAAATATCTAATTGTCCTGGGAACGCCCCTTTTAAATCGCCAAAATGTGACGTCATCTAAAGAACGGACTAATGAACTAAATTCTGTAGATGACGCGTCATCCAATGAATTGTCAATCACATGTCGATCACGCTGCCGATTCCGGACCCTAAATGTGGGTGGGGCGTAAACTGGCTGCTAAGTGAGATTTGGCATCAGAAAACTAGTCTTAAATCACTACTGTGTTTATTTTCATGGATTTTTTTTCGGCAGACCTATGTTTCAAGTCATCAACTATGGAATAAGTGTCAAAGTACGTTGTATTCTTTAGGTCCTTTAATTCTTCTGTTACCATAAAGCCAAACAACAGTGTACAAGAGAAGTGAGAAGTTCTAAGTGCGGTTGGTGGAATTTAACTAATTTAATGGATCACTTTAATGGTTATACTGAATCATTACATGTACATATAATTATATCATTATAGTTTTGAGTTAGTGAGAAGTATGCCATGTATCAAACAATATTTAGGCTCTTACAGACATGCATGTACATGTATATGATTTTGGCTTGTGTGATATCGCGATTCATTCAGCGTTATATCCAATAAAAACAAGAAGAAGAAAGAAATGTAGTTTGTGTGCCCCATTATATGTTTGACATAAATATTGTTTTTTGTTGAACAAAATGAAGTTATTCATATTATAATAATAATAATAGACATTTATATAGTGCAAATTGCAAAGAGCCTCTAAGCGCTTAAATAATGATTTAATTATTATTACCCATGGTAATCCGGTACATTTCAAACCCACACAATGATATTGCATACTTTCTCAACTCCCCGGGGAGCATACTAGCCGAGCTGCCACTGATGATGGCGCTAAGGCTAATTAACACCCGACCATGGTACCCATTTATACACCTGGGTAGAGAGCAGCAATTGTGGATTAATTGTCTTGCTGAAGAACAAATGCAGCGGGCCTACACAGGGTTTGAACTCGGGATCTCCTGATCGGAAAGCGCGCGCTCTACCAATCTTGCCACATCACGTCCACGATTACTTTGTTAAAGTTAATAGTCATGTTTTGGGTATATTATTGAGGCCCCCCCCCCCCCCCCCCCCCCCCCCCAGTTGCCCACCTGGTGGAAGGTGTGCTTGTGATGATGTATTTACTAATTGATGTGTTTATACATATTTCTAAACAAATAAAATTGTCATACTCTATCGTATATGGATGTACTAGTATATGAAATGGAAATAAAATTAAACAAACAAGACATTTAGCCGCTTTGAGTGATGTTTATTGGTGTTGGTGATGAAAATAAACTTTTTATCTCAATAAATTAGCCAAATCTAGATATATGCGTTTCAACTTGTTGGAAAAAACGATGATGATGCATATATTAAAGGGTACAACCACCCAAACATAATATTATTATAATTGAAAGGTAACATCTTTAGTATTCCATTCCATCAACAAGTTCACAAAAATGTGTTTCCAGAAAGAAAAAAATATAATTGGAAAACCCATCACCATTGTAAAGTATGCGTTTATGGGTCTGAATGTACGAGACTAATTTGTCCAGAGCAAATGAATCGCCAGGGATTCTATTGTCTCCAAACGTACCCGTGAATAACATTGGCGCACTCTCAAATGTTTGGCTTGTACGGCACCAGGCAATAGTAGTGGTTCCTCAAGTGGTGAATATTAATTGCTTTGTTTATGAATTACACAACCCTTTGGAAAATGTTGGGTATCTATTTGATATCACAAAACGGTACCAAAACATATAATTATGTGTTGTTCTTTGCCTGGTGGTCCCCTTTAAAGGGATAGTTGAGTTTTGGTAAAACTGAATTTTAGTAACCAAAACCTGCACCATTACAGTACAAACTAATAGTTATAACTCCACCATGCTTGAAAAGGTATACCCAATTACATACGACTAAGTAAAAACCTGGTTATCGTTCAAAAAGAGCCATTACAACTCAAGAGGGCGCTTTCTGAAAAACTCATTGGTTTCAACCATTTTTCATACAAAATTGTGCATGTGATGATTTGTTTAAATAATGATTAAAAAGAGATATCAACAACTATTTAAAAACCTCTTTTGAAATTGTTTGAAAGAAGATTATACACATTTCATGTATTAAAACAAAAATAATAAGATAACGTTTAGCCAGACGATAAATAAATAAAATATTTTGAAATCAAATTTTACAACTATGAGAGCATTCGAAATGGAATGATTCTCTTTTCACATGTGTTATTCAATGAACTTTCAAATGGAATTAAAACCAAGCAATTTAGTGTCAAGGGGCATTTCGGGAAGTACCAATACTCAAGTGTACCTTTAAGAACATGTGTGGTAATTTTACTGTATTAAAACATGTATCTTGTTATGCACGTAAGGTATTTAAAAGACAATATTTTGTGTTTCATATACTTGTACAATTATCATAAATATAAAAGTTGCATTTAGTGTATTTAGCATGCGAACGCATCATGGGGAATTGATTCTGAATCTTAGGTAGTGTGCCTTGCACATCTTCAATGGAGTGAAATTTGTAAAGGAAAAACAAACTGTTCTGCCTTTATTTTAGAGTACTGTATGCAACTGTGAGATAGAATTATTGTTTTCACAATCTTTCTAACAAACACTTTCTAATAAAGATTATACCGAAATATAACAGAAGATATAATGGTATTTTTGTCTCAATTCATACAAATGTTTCATCTAGGTCCCGTTGCAGAAAGAGATACAATCCATTGTAAGTTACGATTGATCGCAAGTCAGAAAATTTACGCGTTTCAACCAATCAGATTTGCGCATCCAGAACACGTGATCTGACTTACGATTAATTGCAACTTACAATCGATTGTATCTCTTTCTGCTGACAAACAAAGCTTTTCTTATAGTCGACAATCGATCTATAATTACTTCTTATAATCGATCTAAAGATAACTGCAACGAAACGATCTCTTTCAAATTAAAAACAAAACAAACATTTTATAATTATCTTTATGTGAAAGAAAACGATACTACCAATCAAGGATTCAAATAAACAAACCAAGTTGAACATATCAGATCTAGAATTCGTTTTGTTATATTCTTTGGTTCACTAATAAATTCTGTGATCAGCATTTGATTTCGTTACGATTTGAACAATACGATACTAGTATAATACGATTTTGAAATAGTCTAAATATTTCTCTTCAAAAATAACTGACTCTACATGGTTCCCCTTTTTTTTTTTTTTATCCGACTTCGAAATACCATCCCATTCTAAATGGAGCGGTCAGTGGATCAACCCACGGAACATAAACTGATTTTTGGTCTTATGTGTATGTTCTAATCACGGAGAATTACCGATACCTATGATCGAAACGACAGAAGCGATATATCTAAATTATGATCGGTTGCTTTTCTGTAATCGATTGCAATATTTGTACTGCGATACATTACATAAGACAAACTACACTTTTTGTATTTGTTTGATATTAAAGGTATTCTGGTGTCCAAGCAGAAAGTTTAATAATTAAATAACCTTTTAATACTTTAAATTTTAGTATACGATGCAAATAGAATTGTATGTTCATGATATACAAAGATCAATGAGCAGAAACTAACCATTACAATGTAAGCCAGTTATACGCATTTATATCACATCTGGTGTAGAAGCGGTGAGACTTCAAAAAAACACAAAATAAATTTCTTTTTGACCAAGCAATTTCTATTCCTGAAATTGCCTTATACTATACGTGCACCAGTGATCTGGAAAAGTAGACAATTATGGCTAGGTGATCGCGAGTGTTGGTAAAGAGGGCGCTGCATGAAACATTTTCTTTGTTAGATAATTTTTTTTTTAACGGGTCAAAAACTGAGTGTCATATTTGAAGGGCATACAATTTTAATGTCAGAATGAATTTTATGTGATCAAAATCGGTTTTAAAACGGCTAAAATGTCCATAAATATAACCATTTGTAATTATTGTGGCGCCCCACAACAATTCAATAATTTTGAACCAGCCGTTGAAAAAAAAAATGCTTACACTTTCCAAAAATTACAAAACTTTTTGAAATAGTTGTCGATGATCTCTCTATTTAATCAAAATGTTTAACAAAACATCACATGCGCAATTTTGTATTAAAAATGCCTGAAACCATTAAGTTAAGGGAGCGCCCTTTTGAGTTTCAACGGCTCTATTGGAATAATAACAGGCTTTTTACTATAGTCGTTTGTAATGTTTTTATACCTTTCGAGCATGCATGGTGGATTTATTTGTTGCAAACCGAACTGAGACCACTCAACGCGCTATACAAAGCAGCGATGTACTCGTGCCCCTAGCTGTGTGCCGGTTCCAGTAGATATGCCATACCCATCATGCGACAGTCCAATCTACATTCGGAGATAGGCCCGGGCAGCTATTTTATTTTCCACACATGGTAAAGCAAATCCTAATGAATTAATCATAAGCAGCGATGTAGGTCAAGGGCTACTCATGAATATGCATAACTTAGATTAGGGTTTGGGTGAGTTTGAGAATTATAATCACAATGAGACCGTTCTGACCATCGGCAGTTTACGTGGACTAATGGTCATGCTGTGGACTTCAACACTTCTTGATAACATGGGTTCGAATCCTCTGTTCTTCTTTTCTTTTGCCATAATAAGTGTTGAGTAGCAGTTTATTTAGTAAATGTATCATGCACAGTTTTCACTAAGGTCTGAAAACTGTGCCCAACATCACTGCTCACTGCTTATCTTTAGTTGCCATCCTACGGTTTAAAAATTCGCGTCCGGGCAGCGGACTAGCATTCGCGTCGTACATTGTCTTATAGAGTTGTGAAGTGTGACGTCATCAAAATTCTATTGTTAGAATTTTCAAAGGTATGAACTATATAACTATATTACGCTGATTGCCTATTGGAATAAAATTAATTCGGATGGTCATATCTCAGCCAATACTCAACATACTCAATTGATTTCGGTATTTGGACATTACGATTTGAACAACTACGATACTAGTATAATACGATTTTGAAATAGTCTAAATATTTCTCTTAAAAAATAACTGACTCTACATGGTTCCTTTTGTATAAATCCGACTTCGAAATACCATCCCATTCTAAATGGAGCGGTCAGTGGAACAACCCAGGGAACATAAACTGATTTTTGGTCTAATTTGTTTGTTCTAACCACAGAGAAGTATCGATACCTATGATCGAAACGACAGAAGCGATATATCTAAATTATGATCGGTTACTTTTCTGTAATCGATTGCAATATTTGTACTGCAATAAATTATAAGACGAACTACACTTTTGTTTTTTATTTGTTTGATATTAAACGTATTCGGGTGTCCGAACAAAATTTGTAATATTTAGATAACTTTTGTATACTTCTATCTTTCGTATACGATGCAAATGGAATTGTATGTTCATGATATAGAAAGATAAATGAGAAGCAACTAACCATTACAATGTAAGCCAGTTATAAGTTTAACAATACGGATCTACGTACGTTTAGTTGTAGAAATGTCTTAAAGTTGACAAAAATATCTCTTTTTGCCCAAGCAATTTCTATTCGTGAAATTGCTCTGTACGTGATGAAGAAATGTAGACAATTCGGTGGATTCACAATTAAAGGGGTAGTTTAGTTTTGGTAGAGAGGGCGCTGCAGATCACAATTTTGTGTGAGGTAATGAAAAACTGAGTGTCGAATTTGAGAGAACATGCAATTTTAATGGCAGAATAAACTTTATTTGGTCAAAATCGACCCAGAAACGGCTGAAATATCAATAAATATATCTGATATTATAATTATTTGGGGCCCAAATAATTAGATGATTTTTAGAAAAAAATTAAAAAATGCTTGCACTTTTTCAAAAATTTTCAAAAACGTTTTTTAAATAGTTGTTGATGATCTCGCTATTTAATCATTATATCAATAAAACATCACATGCATAATTTTGTATGAAAAATGGTTGAAACCAATGCCTTTTTAAAAAGCGCCCTCTTGTGTTTCAATGGCTTTTTTTTTTAATGATAACAGGCTTTTTACTTAGTCGTTTGTAATTTTGTATACCTTTCGAGCATGGTGGAGTTATAACTATTAGTTTATAATGTTACTGTGCAGGTTTTGGCTACTTAAGTTCAGCCTTACCAAAACTAAACTACCCCTTTAAACCAAGAAGGTATAAGGCTTAAACACAGTGAGCCACCTATCGGTTGCAGCGGACAGGCCAATTTCCAACTTCGGGGTCGACATCACAGTACATGTGGATGTGGTTGTGGCAAGATTGGTAGAGCACGCGGTTTCCGATCATGAGATCCCGAGTTCGAACCCTGCCCACTGCCTTTGTCCTTCAGCAATATCATTGTGTGGGTTTGAAATGTACCTGTTGACCATGGGTAATAATAATTAAATAATTATTTAAGCGCTTAGAGGCAATTTGCGCTCTATAAATGTCTAGTATTATTATATCACAGCCTAACTGTGATCAGCGCCGTCCGTAGGACGGCGCTGTGAAGACGAAACGTTAAAAACTTTGTAGGAAATTTGCCGACGGGTGGTTTCAAGAACTTTCCATCTATTATTATTATTTTTTTTTTAGTTCTAGACATTAATTAAACATTCAACCTACCTTGCTTGCTATTTAAATTGTTGCAAAAGAATGATAACTTAGCTCAAATTGATGATGATGATGATGATGACTATTATTTCCTTCGTCTTTGTTCGCTGCATGCAATGTCAGGTGACCGAAAACTCGTCGGCAATGCATAGCGCATGCGCGGGGCGATCGGTTGATCGGTACAGGGGGTGCGCATCATTGCCGACAAGTTTTTGATCACCTGATATTGCTTGCAGCGAACAAATTCGGATACCATTTTCGTCACTTCTGTAATCTTGCCAGTTTTATAGTAAATTTCAGGATAAATCAAACGAATGGAGCATCAGACGTTTTGCAATTTGGATCATTGATGTCCATGCATAACATAATTCGTAAGTATGATACCCAGGGAGCAAACACCCCCTTTTTTAGGATATCAAACATGGAATGTTATAAAAGGTTGTGCACCAGAAATGTCTTCTAGGACCTTCTAGGATCACAACCTAGGTGCACAACCTCGCGATCTAGCTACTGGAAGTCTACAAAACGCGTATGAATGATTTAACCCCTAATGTACGTAAATAGCGCCTTAAATCCTTAGGGTTCACGAAGGTTTATCTCTGCTATTTTCACAATAACACTCAAATGCACAATGATTCCGTCAGATTGCTACAGATTCGTGATATGTTGGGTCCTGTGCATCGTTTGATACCAAATTTGACCGCATCATATCTTTGTTTAATGTGTCACGTGTCATTTTTAAGTCACGTGTTATACAAACAACATGAAATTGCATGTTAAGTTATGTACACAAAAACGCATTGAAATGTTTAGACTATTTAAAACGTTACACACTTTTTATTTGGAAGTCTTCAAATGGCATTCAGTGTTATTTTGGTGTTAGTAAGTTTTTCAAATGATATAAAAGTATAAAAGTAATAAAACAATAGAACACATAATGATAACGCATTAAAGACAATAAAATACATAAGAATATGAGTTCTTGATAGTGTATCTTTGGTATATGTTTTTAGTAAATCATTATAATAGAAGTAAACGCAGTTATTTATTTCACATTGTGATAATGAAATGGACAGAATGTAGATATATATATAGCAAATATATATAGACTATGAAAGGCAAATATGTAATAGGCCTATATATAGATATAGAATATCTATCATAAAAGAACCCGTACAATTTAGAACACTGTTTGAATCCGTGACACTGCATTATTATCATTGATAGTGATCACAGCTTCTACGGAGAAGCATCTCCTTTATTGAGAAAATATCTTTAAGAGTTTGTATATTGCAGCTTTTTAAAGATTTGAATCTTCAAACTGGTCAGGTTGATGGATTAAACAGCTATGGTTACATTAGGTCAGTGATTGCATGTATTTCCAGGACTCATTAAAAATTGTTGGGCATATTAATGGCCCAAAAACGTAGTTCAAAATATCACCCAACAGTTGGGCACATTAATGTCCCAACAACATTCAGGGGCGGATCTAGCTTTTTGCTAAGGGGAGGGGGGGGGGGGGGGGGGGTTGACCCAATGACGATCTAGCTTTTTGCTATATTGGGTAAATATACGTAATAACCCAACAGTTGGGCACATTAATGTCCCAACAGTTACAATATTGCCCAGTAGTTGGTAGGGTTACTATCGGCCCAACGTTGGGCAAAATATTGGGTAAGATATTGCCCATTTTTGTAACAGTGTAGCCGTATTTCATAATAAGTGCATTACCCATCACCTAATGTAATGGTCAAAAGTGTCGCACTAATTTCATAAAGATGTGTAAATTAGGGTGGTGGCTTTCACATGTCAGTATACCAGAGTTAAGATCCTTCATTATTCAGACACATGTAATGATGTCATCATTGACATTGGTGAAAACTCTGTGAGCCACTTAATACCCGAACACCACAGATAATCAAGAAACCAGTCTTCAGATTTGTGCATTAAAGACTAGGAGTAGGACATGAAAATTCCCATCCATTAATTGCTCACTTTGTCAAGTTGAATTAAGGGCAGATAATTAAGCGGTTTATTCAAACACGGTTCTCACTGAGGAACCTCAGAGCGTTTCCTGTTAGTAGTTAACTGCAAGACATCTTTGCTTTAACTTTAAAACCTAAATGACTGTCGAGTACATCATTGTTACTATTTAGCGGATGATGTACTGTACACAAATGTATGCTGTTTAGTTTTAGAGGGATATCATTCAGCAAAAAAATCTTTAGAAGTATAAATCAACATATCCAAAATTATAGGCTAGTGTATTTCACATTTGTGAAAATACCATAATTGGCATCTAAAAAGAACTGATTTCTTTATGTAATATGTCGCAAGAGGATGGTTGTTAAATGCATCACTTTGTAGTTTGTCCCCTCTTTTAGGATCTTCATCAGGCTAGCCTTGATACCAATACTTACCCCCTTCCTTGAGTACAATGTAGGAATATAAGTGTACTTCTTGGCTTTTCTTCTTATTATGAATGGTAGTTGTGCTTTACACGAAATGTCATCTAATCAGTGGGAAAAGCCTCATCCCAAAGATATGTCAGCTTTCATACCCTTTTATTTTGACTTTGTATTTCTAAACGATGTCGATACACCCTCTTATTCCCAGCCCCGTATTATAATATTGAGTGATAATCACAACCAAAATGTTTGCAGGTTCGTAATGTAAAATGCGACAATGCATAACAACACAATTGATTTGTTTGAAATATTATACACAATAAAAAAAGAAAGCAAATTCATGGTTTACAATCATTGTAATCATTATTGATTTTATGGTTATTTTATATACCTTTCTAGAGCTGAAAATATTTACAAAGGCTTGAAATATATTATTAAGGTTTTGCTTGTAATACAGATTGGAAGGACACATGCCATCCAATCATTAGGTCCCGAGTTTGGAACCAGAAAGTGCCCGGACGGATGGAACGTGATTCTTTAGCACTGTATTCGCATACAAGGTGCCAGGCTGGAAGACTCCCCAGGGAGTGGAAATGTATACTTTGTGTTCTAGATTTGTTACACTATGTATCCAATGAATGGGACTCTGGGAATAAACTTGATGATGCGCCGTGAGCGTCAAATAGACAGAATATTCGCTATATAGCAGCCATCTCAATGTCATTATAATTATTACAATTATTATTGTTATGTGTGTTCCTTGTTTCAAATTCTTTTGTTTTGTATTGTTTTATCATTTGTTTTGCCAGTGTATTGTTTTTAAATCATATAAAATGCCATTCAACATTCAGTATATGGTTTTACAGATATAAAATGTGTTATTCTATAATCTGAAACATGTCCATACATTTTTGTCCATAAGAGTATGTAAAATTTCATTTTCTATGTCTGACACGTGACATATAAAATCACGTGACATAAAAACCATAGATATATAAAGGCACTATTTGGTATCAAAAGATGCACAACTATCTATGGAAGACATATCCGAAGAAATGCGATGATAGCAGCATGCGTATGGGTGTAATCGTGAAAATAGCAGAGTAGAACATTCATGAACCCTAAGGATTTAAGGCGCTTTTAACGTACAGTAGGGGTAAAATCCTTCCTATGTGTTTTGTGGACTTCCAGTAGCTAGTTCGCGAGGTTGTGCACCTAGGTTGTGCTTCTACAAAGTCCTAGAAGACAATTATGGGCCCCAACCTTTTATAACATTCCATGTCTGTATAACCCCCTTTGCTCCCTGGGTATGAACCGAGATATGTTATTTAAAGTATGATATATATATTTTTTTTATAAGTGTGTTTGCCGTTAAAGCCTATCAAGTGTTACCATCACGGTATACACACCTCAGTATGCCAGGCGCCGTACTACGTACGGCGCCTGGTTAGGTTAATCACAGCCTAGCACCACTGAGCTGTATACGGCCTTATATTTCGATGTCGACCATTTCCCATGAGGCATTGCGGATTTCGGCCTGTCCGCTGCAACCGATAGGTGGCGCACTGTATTGTATTTCTGTGGTGAATCCACCGAATTATGGCTAGGTGAGTATTGGTAAAGAGGGCGCTAACAAAATAATTAATGACGTTAGCTTCTGTGCTCTATAGTACACGTATCGTCTCTTTCCCGCTTTTTATTCGTGTTATTTCCCGCTGAAAGTACGGCTGAAATATCAATAAATATATATCCGATCGAAATAAATCTGGGGCCCATATTTATTCGATGATTGTTTACAAATTTAAAAAATTGCTTACACTTTTACAAACATTTTAAAAAGAGGTTTTGAAATATTTGTTCATGATCTCTCTATTTAATCATTATTTCAACAAAATATCACATGAAAAATGGTTGAAATCAATGCTTTTTCGAGATCCCCCTCTGGTGTTTTAATGGCTCTTTTTTTTTTTTATGATAATAGATTTTTTACTTAGTCGTTTGTAATTTTATATATATTTCGAGCATGGTGGAGTTATACATATTAGTTTGTAATGTTATTGATCAGGTTTTGGTTACTAAAGCTCAGCCTTACCAAAACTATACATGACAGTAACGAAATAGAAACACGTTTGAAATCAAATGCAAACAAAATGTTTTCGAATGATCGTTATATAAATTAAAATGCTAAAAAACGAATTTGAACT
This sequence comes from Echinarachnius parma, assembly GCA_037951105.1. Lineage (NCBI taxonomy): Eukaryota > Metazoa > Echinodermata > Echinoidea > Clypeasteroida > Echinarachniidae > Echinarachnius > Echinarachnius parma. Next base: position 99,592 of record JBAMJV010000775.1, read on the forward strand.
ACAAAATAGAGCTGCGTTGACAAAATCGGCGAAACTGAATGCACACAAAATTAATTCGTGTGGCCAACTTACGAAATTGACCGAGAAATCCTATATCATAGTCGATGTGATTGTACCAGTGCACTCTCCTATACAGGGTGGCCCAGAAATAACGGAACGGGGTGCTTGCTATAATGAAGACACATGATGCCCGTCATAGCAACTAGTAACGTTCAATGCGTGCGCCATTGTTAGTACCCCTTCTTCTCTATACACAGCTGAACGCACACTCACAATGGCGGGCATCATGAGTCTTTAGTATGGCAAGTACCCCGTTCCGTTATTTCTGGGCCACCCTGTATAGGCTACTATAAGAACTGAAAATAGTATCATTTGAATGCATACATTCAACAAAATTCAATTTACTATCATCGCAAATATACCGAACACATTCAACCTTATAAACTTGCACTCATTCACAATCAACCATAAATCAGCTTGAATACAGCTTTACAAAATCGTAACAGCTCGAACATAAATTTGGAAGATGTCACCACAATCTGATAAGTCGTACATAATGGCCCGGTCAGAGATCAACGGATAGCGGAAACGAATGCCCAACGAATAGACAATTTGCGAAATGAAATTATCCGGTGATGAAAGTCGTCTCCATTGCTTCATGTACAAAACATAGAACAACGTACATCACCGGACAAGGAACGGACAAGAAACGCATACGAACGGGGACGAACAAATGGAAAATTTAGCTCTCCGTTTGACGTCCGTTTACGCAATCCGTTGATATGTGACCGGGCTATAAAGGATCTGGGGGCACATTTTCGGATCTGAACTTTTAAAACAAATTTGTATTAAAGTTATCTATTTTTGAGGGATGCCTGTAAAGTGTCTAACTCCACGAAAATTACTTGGAGCTTCCTCGTTTCTCTGCGGCTATACCGTGTTGTTTATGGAGCAGTCACACGATGCTTGCGACGACCTGCAACAGCTTGCCATTGGTCACGTGCGCATATGAAAGGCGGATAGTGTCAGAGTCTGTAACACATCACCGCGTTGTACAAACTCACTGCAGCTATACAATGAACACTCACAAAATGTTTCGCAATTCAAGGATGAGCGTTAATATCTCTGCTGTTATATTGATATGTTGTATATGATGCACAAATTATGGAAAAATACTACTACTACTACTACTACTACTAATAATAATAATAATTATAATAGTAATAATGATAATAATAACAATAATATTTAATAATAATTAATAATATTAGTAGTTCTTACTTATATCGCGCCGAATAGCCTCTAAGCGTCAGACCCGCACAATTACCTTGTACACATCATCCACTCCCCGGGGAGCATACTAGCGGTGGACAACCCTATTGGTGCACCAATCAACGGATTGCGCAAACGTATGTCAAACGGAGAGCTAAATTTTTCATCCGTTCTATGCGTTTCTTGTCCGTTCCTTGTCCGGTGGACAGGTGTACGTTGTTCTATGTTTTTTTACATGAAGCAATGGAGACGACTTTCATCACCGGATAATTTAATTTCGCCAATTGTCTATTCGTTGGGCATACGTTTCCGATATCCGTTGATATCTGACCGGGCCATTAAGCTTTTCCTCTTTGTTCTGCTTCTTTCCTTTGTTATGCGCCTCAGAATAGATTACCTAGATTGATGGCGCTTTATAAATGCTTGATATTATTATCATGATTAATTTCACTTTGTGAGGGGTCGAGAATATGAATTTTATTTTCATACTCTGCGTACTTGGCAAATTATGGGTACATGGTATCGATGATAATCGAAATGATCGAAACGATATCGGTTATAATATTTCCATAATCGATCTACATGTAGTAACTCTCCGGTACACTAGTAGAGCTATTTATGTTATTTTGTTATGCACAAAATGTATTAATTAGGTTATTTTATAGTTTAAAATGATAGCAAAAAACAATATAAAATTCCAACTATGCATGTATTTTATGCAAACACATGTAGCAAGTTTTGACAACACGAACACAAACCAGAATTACATATTAACCTATACAAACATAGAAAATGTATTTATATATAAAAAAAAGAAGTTAACCTTAATTGAAAAAATGAGTAGTTCCAGCACCCAATATGCTTTGAATAGCTAAAATCTTTGACCAGGCAACCTCAATATTCCGAGGTTGCTCACAAATTACAGTCATGTACGATGAGTCTAGATAGACTAAAGAGTAAAGAGCCATATATATACAGGGTGGCCCCAACAAATACGGAACGGGGCACTTCTCAAATACTTGAGTTTGAAATCAAACGCAACTTTGCGTCTGATCCATATCATAATTAAACTTGCGTTTGATATCAAACGCAAAGTTGCGTTTGATCCAGATGTTTATGCAACGGTCGATTAGATCAAACACAAAGTTGCGTTTGATTTTGCGTTCGATCAAACGCAAAATCAAACGCAACTTTGAGTTTTATGCAACGCCCCAAAATCCAAAGCAAATCCAAAGCATAAAAAGTAATCATAATTGGGCAGAGAATAGATATAACACTCCTTAACAAGCTCATCTAAAACAAATTATGTTTGCTTTAGTCAACAAAGAATAAAATAAGGTGAAATCACAACGCCCCCCATGTCAGGTTCCCATTTTTGTCAATTTTTACCAAATCAGGGCATGAGACTGCCCGTCATAGCGTCGAACAACGAGCGATACGCGCGCTAGTGTTAGTGTGCATTCAGTTGTGTGCCGAGAGAATGGGCATGGTTGTTCGACGCTATGACGGGCAGGAATTGCGATTCATCAGGCACTGACTTGGTAAAAATTGACAAAAATGTGACCCTCACATGGTGTCACACAGAGCGCCCTAAAACAAAAACTACACAACCAAAATAACTGATCTTGGTATCGTTTTTCATTGGAAAAAACACCCTATCCGATGGACATAATCATTTTGTTACAATATTTTGGGAAGTGCCCCGTTCCGTTTTTTGGGGGCTACCCTGTATATACTGGAGTCACAATAGATTCAAATCCTTTACTAGATGTTCGATGCCGCCACGGTCAACTATGCAGTGGATGTGCTCATTTGAATTGGACCTGAATTTTACTTGCAGGTGGAAAAACAATGACGTTTCGGTTGATCGCATACGCCTTGGCATATTTCAAAGAGAGGTGTGCTTTGTTATTGTAATCATTTTTCGCAAACCCGAACTCAACTTATTCGAGTGTTTCTCAATTATAGCTAGCAAGTGCGCGCGAAATAAAACAAAAACAAATGTGTGGAAATTGAAATATTCATAATGACAATTAAAGTGATCCAGGTAAAGTGTCAGATATTGCACAAAATGACATTTGAGACTTCAATCCTATATCAATATCATTGTAAAATACAATTGAAAGATTTGTGAAAGTTTGAAGGAACACGAACACTGTTTACCTAGTGAAACAAAACGAATATTGAGTTCATATTTTATCACCGAATACTGATGGCTTGTCGTAGAATTGCAATAGTTATAACTGGCAGCCTATGACGATATATCCGCACCCGTGTATGTTTACATATGCGGTATACAAAATTCCTGGAATTCGCGCACGTGTTGGATCAAAGTTCTCTAGGTCGGGAATGTTTCCCACGCTCGGACGTAATCAGCTGAAACAAATGTACTTTTTTTGAAAAGCGTTGATTAACGCTTTAGAAATAATGATTTTCAATGATAATTATCTTCATACTAAAGGGACATTTGAAAAAATCTAACCCTATTTTATTCTTCTCTTACCATAAGCTAAACAACACGGCAGAAGAGAAACGAGGAAGCTCCAATTATTTGTCGTGGAGTTAGACACTTTACCTGGATCACTTTAACGTAGTGGGGGTGCCTATGCACTATTGCGACGTGTCTTATCAATTAGAGTAATATCTCAATATTATTGGTATTAATGTCAATATTCGGAAATGATCGGAAAGTGGAGAAATATACTGTTTCAAGAAATCATATATTCTATAATTATCTGGATTTGTTTTCAATTCATGTAGGAAATGATTATAATCTCATCTCCATTTGACAGCGCGTCTCTCAAGTCTACCACTAAACTTGCATCAGTCAGAAATACATGAACATTAGTTGAATTATCTTGTAATTTCAAAATCTTTAGCAGTTAATTAGCTAGTCGTTGGTTTCACTTCGAATGAGTCTACTTCGGCAAATTTGGCAGATAGAGAAACGACTAGAAGAGCAGACGGGAGGTAAATGTTTTGCTAGCTATTACCGTATTTGCCGGCGCAATCGCCGCATCCGCGTAAAGGCCGCATGCCGACTTTGCGCATTGAAATTGAAAAAACAAAAGTGGGAGAAAAGTGCGCTAGGAAAACTGGCGACAAAAAAAGCGGGAGTAATGGCGGGAAACCAGAAAAAACGGCTGGGAAAATGTGCCACATTTAAGCATGAAATCGGCGGCGCGTAGTCAAGAGTTATTATGACGATCCGGGACCTACAGCCAGAATTCAAATTCAATGTTCACAATCGATCATAATCGATTACAACATTTTGATAGGATCGTACTCGACGATTACGATAGTCGGATCGGATGTCGACGATGATATCGTGAATTCCCCTCAGTGTGTTGTGATGTAGTTCGTCGCACACATCAATCATTATCCTAATTATTGTTTGTTGTCAAAAACCGGACAAATAGTTTGAAAGTTCCAGAGTAGTGTGTACAATTATCGTTCATAGCTGTGTCAAATCTTACTCATAATCGATTCAACCAACTATAATCGATCTAACTTTAACTACTGCCGAAAGTTATACATTTGTTAAATATCATTTTTGTATTGATTTAACAAAAATAAATATGTTGATGTGTATGTATTAATATGATGTATATATTAGCATTGGGCATTACGCACATTTTAATAAAAATGTGTTCATTAAAAAATAATTTAAATGTAAATCAATTTATAACAAACTTTATTAACGCATACATTTTTTATAAATGTTTTATAACAAATGACACACGCCCTCTGAATGTTGAGAGGAGAGAAACAAATCAGTGTTGCTGTTCTTCAGACGTCAATTTAAATTTAAAGTAATTTTGACACGGCAATTCCAATACCCCGGGATTGCCAACATACAATGCTAAAGAAAAAAATACTACATGTACCAGGGCCCCGTAAAATAAAGATTCACGATTAATCGTACGATTGATTAATAGATCGTACGATCAATTAATTGATCGTACGATCAATTAATTGGTCGTATGATTGATCGTACGACCAATTAATCAATCGTACGATTAATCGTGAATCTTTATGTTACAGGGCCCAGGTCTTACTCTAAGACAAAATAATGGAGCTTGTACAAGTTACAAAAAGCGATTGCGCCAATCCTTGAGACAAAAATTCATTGTACCAAGGAGGTTTAACAAACCTTGATTGTACCAAAAACTCATCGCTGTCATCGATTTTGCATGTTGTTATATTGAATTGAATTGAATTGAATTGAAAAGAGTTTATTAAAGGGACTTAGTTACATTGTCCAAATCCTAAAAATCAAATTTTAATACAATCAAATTTCCCTTTCGTTACAAAGATAATGTGCGATTGAAGTGTTCAGATAATAAAAACTCCGTTGAAGTTTTGAAACCGTGTACAAAGTGAGTGCAGTGAGTTAGTGATATCACTTTGCATTTTTGCTCATTACTCGGCCATGCAACGTCCATTATTTTGACTTGTAATTTTCTCTCAATACCCTGTGGACATAGCAGATAACAACAATATACACTGAGCTCAAAAAGAAACTTATCACTTCTTCAGAGCGACACACATTAAAATCCAAAGCATAAAAAGTCATCATAATTGGGCAGAGAATATATATAACACTCCTTAGCAAGCTCATCTAAAACAAATTATGTTTGCTTTAGTCAACAAAGAATAAAATAAGGTGAAATCCCAACGCCCCCCATGTCAGGTTCCCATTTTTGTCAATTTTTACCAAATCAGGGCATGAGACTGCCCGTCATAGCGTCGAACAACGAGCGATACGCGCGCTAGTGTTAGTGTGCATTCAGTTGTGTGCCGAGAGAATGGGCATGGTTGTTCGACGCTATGACGGGCAGGAAGTGCGATTCATCAGGCACTGACTTGGTAAAAATTGACAAAAATGTGACCCTCACATGGTGTCACACAGAGCGCCCTAAAACAAAAACTACACAACCAAAATAACTGATCTTGGTATCGTTTTTCATTGGAAAAAAAAACACCCTATCCGATGGACATAATCATTTTGTTACAATATTTTGGGAAGTGCCCCGTTCCGTTTTTTGGGGGCTACCCTGTATATACTGGAGTCACATTAGATTAAAATCCTTTACTAGATGTTCGATGTCGCCACGGTCAACTATGCAGTGGATGTGCTCATTTGAATTGGACCTGAATTGTACTTGCAGGCACCGGCGCCGATTCCATCCGAAAACACAATGCATTGGGGGGGGGGGGGGGGGGGGGCAGAGCATTGTTCACAAACAATGCTGGCCCCCCCCCCCCCCCCCCCCCCCCCAATGCATTGTGTTTTCGGATGGAATCGGCGCCGGTGCTTGCAGGTGGAAAAACAATGACGTTTCGGTTGATTACATACGCATTGGCACATTTCAAAGAGAGGTGTGCTTTGTTATTGTAATCACTTTTCGCAAACCCGAACTCAACTTATTCGAGTGTTTCTCAATTATAGATAGCAAGTGCGCGCGAAATTAAAAAAAATGTGTGGAAATTGAAATATTCATAATGAAAATTAACGTAGTGGGGGTGCCTGGGCACTATTGCGACGTGTCTTATCAATTAGAGTAATATCTCAATATTATTGGTATTAATGTCAATTGTCGGAAATGATCGAAAAGTGGAGAAATACTGTTTCAAGAAATCATATATTCTAGAATTATCTGGATTTGTTCTCAATTCATGTAGGAAATGATTATAATCTCATCTCCATTTGACAGCGCGTCTATCAAGTCTACCACTTAACATGCTTAACATGCAATAGTCACAAATAAATGAACATTAGTTGAATTATCTTGCAATTTCAAAATCTTTAGCAGTTAATTAGCTAGTCGTTGGTTTCACTTGGCGGCATCGAAGATCGAACTTCAAATAAACCGTAAAGCCCCACTTCTCCTTTTGCTCGCCTTTAGAATATAGACAGGTGTTTGAATCAATTAGTGACAGTTGTGACTCCATCCATGGTAACTCCTTGATCAGACCAATTGACTTGTACGCATATGCACCGGGTGCAGTGCCGCTCAAGGGCGGGCCGATTTGTTACGATTTCGGGGAGTTGGGATATCATACGATGTCTGCGGTATCTTTGTGCATCGGTCACATAATCGCCGGGGCACGTGCCACGTGCGATGACTTTGGAAGAGCAAACGTAAATAGCACGGCTCCCGTGCTTACAATCTGAGCGCTCAAACGTACGCCTTACGGGACTCGTACGGACATCGCAAGATACTCTTACGATATATTTGACATCTTACGACTATACCGTACTATTTAAGTGGCCCAACATTCAGTCGCAAAATCGTACGACATTCGGAAAATGCTACGGTGACCGTTAAATGGACATTATACGACCGAGTAATGAGCAAAAATACAAAATGATAATCACTTACTACACGGTTACGACTATCCTATGAATAGTTTAACATCTGAACACTTTGATCGTAAATATCTTGCGAAATTTTGCGATCTCAACTTTTTAAAGTTCATTTTTGGTAAAGAGGGTGCTGCATGAAATATTTTTGTTGTGAGATAATGAAAAACTGAGTGTAAAAATTTGAAAGAGCATATACAATTTGAATGGCAGAATAAACTTTATTTGATCAAAATAGGTTCAGAAACGGCTGAAATATTAATAATTATATCACACCGTAATAAATCTGGGGCCCAGATATATTCAATGACTTTTTGAAAAATTAAAACAATGCTTCAACACTTTTTTCAAAAAATGTCAAAAGGGGTTTTAAAATATTTGCTGATGATCTCTCTATTTAATCATTATTTCAACAAAACATCACATAGATAATTTTGTTTGAAAAATTGTTAAAATCAATGCTTTATAGCATTGAATGGCTCTTTTTGAATGATAACAAACTTTGTACTTAGTTGTTTGTAATTTGCCATACCTTTTGAGCAAGGTGGAGTTATACTATTAGTTTGTATTGTGTTATTTTGTAGGTTTTGGTTACTAAAGCTCAGCCTTACCAAAACTGTACTGCTTTTCCTATTTTGTATTTTTTTTTTCCTTTGTTACCTAGAAAGATACAATCGATTGTAAGTTGCAATTAATCGTAAGTCAGATGCGGAAATCTGATTGGTTGAAACGCGTAAATTTTTCTGACTTACGATCAATCGTAACTTACAATCGATTGTAACTCTTTCTGCAACGGGGCCCTAGATAGATGGCGCTTTATAAATGATTGATATTATTATTATTCATTTCACTTTTTGAGGGGTCGAGAATATGAACTTGATTCTCATACTTTGCAAGGTGATAATTGAATACACAAAGAAGATGACTATGTAAACAATATAATTTGGACATACAATTAAATTTTTTGGTAAATTATGGGTACATGGTATCGATGATAATCGAAATGATCGAAACGATATCGGTTATAATATTACCATAATCGATCTACGTGTAGTAACTCTCCGCTAGACTAGAAGAGCTGTATAATGTGAATTTGTATGAAGAAAGTGTATGAATTAGGTTATTTTACAGTTTAAAGGAAATTGAAAATTGTAAACAAAATCAAAATATTATGATGCATTTCATGCAAACATATGTTGCAAGTTATGACAACACGAACGCAAACTAGAATTACGTGTTAACCTATACAAACATAACAAATGTATTTATATATTAAGAAGTTAACAGAATTAAGTAGTATTTTTCTGTCCAGAGTGACAGTGTTATAAAATCTTTGACCAGGCAACCTATTTCGAGGTTGCTCACAAATTACATGTACTATGAGACTAGGGCCCCGTTGCAGAAAGAGATAAAAATCGATCGTAAGTTGCAATTAAGCGTAAGTCATATCACGTGTTCTAGATGCGCAAATCTGATTGGTTGAAACGCGTAAATTTTCTGACTTACGATCAATCGTAACTTACAATGGATTGTATCTCTTTCTGCAACGGGGCCTAGATAATCAGACCAAATAGTTATACTGCAGTTACAAGTGATTCAAATCCTTTACTAAGTGTTAAAGGGATAGTTGAGTTTTGGTAGAGAGGGCGCTACACAAAATAATTTTTTGTGAGATGATGAAAAACTGAGTGTCAAATTTGAAAGAACATACAATTTTAATGGCAGTATAAACTTTATTTGATCAAAATCGGTTCAGAAATGGCTGAAATATCCATAAGCATAACCATTTGTAATAAATGTGGGGCCCCACAAGTATTCGATAATTTTGAAACAGCCGTTAAAATTTGTTTGAAAAAGGTTCCTCTTTTCAAAAATTGTCTAAAGAGGTTTTTAGATAGTTGTTGATTATCTCTCTATCTAATCACTATTACAACAAAACATCACATGCACAATATTTTATTTTAAATGGTTTAAACAAATGCATTTTTTAAAGCGCCCTCTTTAGTTTAAACAGCTCTTTTTGAATGATTACAGGCTTTTTACCTAGTCGTTTATAATGTTTTTATTCCGTTTGAGCATGGTGGAGTTATAACTATTAGTTTGTAATGTAACGGTGCAGGTTTTGGCTACTAAAATTCAGTTTGACTAAAACTAAAACCTTTAAGGGTTCGATGCCGCCACTGTCAACTATGCAGTGAATGTGCTCATTTCAAACTGGACCTGAATTCTACTTGCAGGTGGAAAAACAATGAAGGTTTTTTGATTTTGCAACACATTTCAAAGAGAGGTGTGCATGCTTTGTTATTGTAATCACTTTTCGCAAACCCGAACTCAACTAATGCTTAGGTCACAAATGCTCCGATTTGGGATACGGCGCGCCGCGGCGCCCGTATATACAGTGCCACTTTTAGGTGATCTTGCGACGCCCGCAAGGATGCCGTGGCTATCGTGGGGTCGCCGTTGCATTTTTCCTCGCCGTACAATGTCAACAATTTTTTTAACGCGGATTGAAAACAAAAAATACATCGTCCGAAGAGCATTTAGTATCGATCCTGAGTTGGGTTTTCTAATTGCTTGTTCGGTTGGATCTCTGAAGGACATGGGACTTATAATTAATATAATAATAATATTTAAGCCCATAGTTCTCGTATCATTTAAAATGTCCAACATTGTAATATTCTTTGTGTAGGTACTTTAAAGGACGATTATTATAACGACAGGGTTGACTTCGATTTAGGACCCATTCTTCCAAAACATGTTAAAGCAGTATTGTTAAAGAAAAAGTCAACCTCCGCCCCAGGTCCAGATGGGTTGATGCATGGACTGTTTAAGCGTCTCCCTGCAGTCCATCATTTTTCTTGCTACCCTATACACACGCATGTTTTTAGAAAGTCAAGAGCCACCCAGCACTTGGTCAAACTCAAAAGTCGTACTAATACACAAATCTGGTGATTTGGGTAGACCCGAGAACTTTAGAATGATCTCTCTCACATCATGTGTTAGTAAACTGTTTCATCAAATCTTAGCAGACCGCCTTGTAATGTATCTCACTAGAAATAAATTCATTGATGATTCATGTCAAAAAGCCTTTGTAAAAAATGTGAGTGGATGTATAGAACATAACCAAGTATTGCATGAGGTTATTATGGATGCTAAATCCAAAAAGAAAACGATGCATATTACATTCTTTGACCCTACTGATGCTTTTAGTAGTATAAGTCATGACCTGATTTCTTGTTCATTACAACGTTACCATGTACCTCGACATCTTATAAACTACATTGATCAATTGTACGGCAGGCTTCAGGGTTACGTTACGGGCCCCTCTTGGTCATCTGAGCAATTTAAATTTAGGAAAGGGGTTTTCCAAGGCGATCCCCTCTCACCGATCATATTTTTGGCTTGTATTAACCCAATTTTGGAATATCTTGCTTCAATAAAAGCAAAACACGGTTACGATTTAAATGGAGAAAAGATCATATCTACTCCATACGCAGATGACTTTAATTTGATTACAAATAACAAACGCAACCACCAGAAAATCATATCCCAACTCAATTCACACTGCCAGTCAATGGGTCTATCCCTAAAGCCTGTCAAATGCCGAAGCCTGTCAATCAGTGGTGGTACCCCAGTAGAAATTCCATTCTATATTGGTAACACATTGGTAGATTCACTGAAAGAGGGCCCACATCGTTTTTTAGGATCACAGATTTGTTTTAGTGGAAAATCAATTGAAACATTTGATTATGTAAAAAATGAAACTACTTCGAAAATGAAAAACATTGATCAGCTCTTAATCCGCCCCGAATATAAAGTTTCTATATATACACGTTATTTATTGCCTTCCCTTAGATTCATGATGACAGTTCATTCATTGAATAAGACACAGTTGGAGGCACTTGACACTTTGACAGACGGCTATCTAAAGAAATGGTTAGGTATACCAATTAGAGGCGCTAATATTGCACTAGTTCACATTCCACAAGGCCGAGCGATACCACGCTTTTCTGATGTATATATTGGAAAGCCAACTGCTCGGCATATTCAAGGTCGAGATTGCTCGGGGATGAACTAGTTAATCACGCTTTGGATTGCACTTTAGAACGCGAATCAAAATGGACAATAAAACAGTCCACGGTATCCGTATGTCAAGGTGTCCATGAACAATACTTAATCCAGGCTCAGCCTGATACAAGTAGTTCATGGAGTACAATCAGGAAAAAAATAAACGTTATACTTGAAGATAACGTAGTAGCATACTGGAAAGAGAAAGTTGAACCGTTACTCTGTCAAGGGAAATTTTCAGAATTGCTACTTTTGCAGGAAGAGAACCTTACATGGAAGTCAATTATGTTTAACCTTCCACGCAACATTAATGCCTGTATAGATTCTCTCCCTTCATACTCAAATCTATCGCGCTGGGGAAAGAGACTTACTGATAAATGCCCCTTTTGTCCAAACACAACAGGGACCTTACAACATATTCTAGCATTCTGTCCCCCACTTCTTGAGCGATATACTTGGCGCCACAATAATATATTGAACAAAATATTAACTACTATAAAGAACGATGGAACGGGCAATTTTGATGTATTTTGTGATATAGGGGGAAATTCAATTGCAGGGGGGACAATCCCCCCTAACATTCTCGTTACAAAACCAACGCCCGGACCTTGTAATTATATGGGACGACCCTAAAGAAATCCTTGTTATTGAACTGACCGTCCCATTCGAAAATAATATATCAGACGCACACGATAGTACGCCACACTCATCCAAGATCTCACTGAATCGGGGTACAATACCTCTTATGAACCAATTGAGATAGGACAGAGAGGCTTGGTAGACAAAGAAAATAAGACTCGGATAAAGCGCATACTTAGACAATGTGGCTGCAACACAAGACCAAAAGATGTCTTTCATGAATTAAGTAAATCCGCACTTTTGTCATCTTTCATTATATGTTATAGTCGCCACGAACGAGTGTGGTCAGAAGCACCATACATGTAAGTTTGTGGTAACCATATACATGTACATTATATAAGTTTCTTTTTTTTTAAGTACTGAGGTAATGCATAGGTTACAATGTCGTTGCTAATGGTATAAATGTTCACAAATGAAAGGATAATACCGTGTGTCTCTATTTTGAAAACTTATACTTTATATAAATAAAATAATGAGTCGAATTAAACATGTGATACACACATTTGAATGGATATTTGTATACGCGATACATATTGCACTTTGATTATATTATGGATGCAGCATAAATAATGTTTTGTTCCTGTGATTGTATAAGCATAATTAGACACACTTATAATGCACATTTTCTTTCAGGTATCAGACCTGTCATTTATTGACATACTAATATCATACTTTCTATAAAGGTTTGACAGAATGGCAAGAATAATATAATTATATACATTTGCAAAAATAAATTATCAAAATATGACTTACACTAATGGTACAAACTAAACTACAACTACACGCCTATACATTAAGTACATGAGTCAGTAACTAAATGACTAAACGAAAAAACTACAATAACAATACTTTTGTGTTTACTTATTAATTCAAGGCAAGCTGATTATCACCTGATTATCGACGAGCCTGCACAGGGGAGACCCATTAACCCATACTTTATTAAACTTTTCAAGAGGCCATCGTTTAAAATCAGCCGAAATACGAAAGTCTATCTCGTCTTTAATCCTTGAGATAAGCACGCTGTCTAGGATCTGGTCCTTCTCAAAAATAAACGCACATCTACGATTCCAAATTGCCTTTCGAGTGACAACATAAATAAACCAGAGACGTCCCCATACACTAACATTATTAAAGGGGTATTCCGGGCCTGATAAAACCATTTGTTATTTGAATAAGCAGAATAAGAGGCATAATTGGTGAAAATTTGATCAAAATCTGACAAGAAACACGGGAGTTATACCTATTTGAACATCATGAAGTAATGAGCGATCGTTTCAAAATTGCCGCCATATGCAACATCATTGACGAGCAACTCGCCATGGCTTTAGTACATGAAAATACACTTATTTCTCATTTTCGTTGCTAAAAATTAATTTTTCTCTGCTTGTTTCCACAAATTCATAGAAGAATATCGATGGGCCAACCTCTTTGGAATTTGTAAGCTCATAAATTTGCTTTGTTATTAAGAAAATTTTAATTTTGTAAAATTTCCATGTAGAAGTCAAAATGGCTGCAGCTCGCAAGTGACGTCACGACCGATAGTAATTGCGAACGATACTAAAAATCGCAGCACAGTTCATCCTGTCATAACTTTTGTATTGCTCTGCCGTTTTGGCTCAGATTTTCGATAATGATTCTTCATATTCACTTCATTTTATAGCAAACATCACATTTCTGGGGTGGAATTCCCCTTTAACAGGACATGGGACTCCATACATAAATAACTTTTCGTCCAGAGGGACAATAGTACCAATTAATCTTGTTGTCACATCAAAAACCCAACACAGGACTTGATAAAGTGCTGGACACTTCCAAAATACATGCTCAATACTTTCAATCAGCGTGCAAAAGGGACATACCCCATTACTAATACCCCACCGGGATAGTTTTTCACGAGTGCACAAAGCTCCGTGTGTGGAGCGCCAACTAAACGACTTTAGAGCACTACATAATATTGGGTGACTTGTCATCGTCCAAATCGTAGGCCAGTCCCACGAGGGTTTGGCACTTACAACCTTTGGACAATGACCGATCGCCAGCAAGTTTACGATGTGGCCCAAACCGACGCGTTCCCCATCGAGGTTGCCGTCACCAGCCAGCAGACGTGTTGACACAATAATTGCCCACGCGTGCTGATAAGTAGCAGACATAACATGACAGTGCGGCACCAGGTTGGACCACATTCGTGGAACGAGGTTCCTCAACTTACAACCCATAAAGTATCGTATAAACATGAACTTATATAAACATTTTTCGTTTCCCATTATCTCAGGGAGGATATTATGTACAAACAGCGCCTTCATTTTAAAACACAGGTTATCTAAACCAAGACCCCCGTCTTTTACACTCAATTGAACAGTGTCCCTCGACACGAGTTCAGTCTTCTTTTGCCAAATAAACTTAAAGACAGCAGTTAAGACTTCCTTCAAATAAATGTCGCTCGGTATATATACCCGGGCAACATAATAAAACAATGAATAAATACATATATTATCTATCGCCACTCTTCCCATCAATGTCAAACTTCTATTCTCCCACATTTTTAGTTTTGCGATGGCTTTAGCACACAAAGATTTCCAAAAGGAACGAACACTATGTACAGTCCCAAAACAGATGCCATTAATATCAATCTTATCATCCACCCACACAATACCTCCCTTTAATTTTCTCCCCAGAAAGGCTCCCAGTTTCAAACCATGGGTCTTTCCAAAATTCAAGGAGGCTAGAGGTATAGAATTTAAAGGAATTAAAAAGATAATTATGTAAAAAGGTGAAATGAAATTTACTTATTTTGATTTTGTTATTTGTGATAGTTACAATACGATTTGAATCAACATAACTAATGTTTGATAATAATAACTTGTTATTTTCTGTTTATATAATATTGCTATGATTTATTTATAATAAAATAGGAGCGTTTGATGAAGAATAATAGAAAAAAGTAAGAAGTATAATTAAATTAATGTATGAAATAATGCTTAATCTCCTGTATATTATTTAGTATTAAACTTAGTTTATTAACGTTTGATGATAGCTTAGAAGTTTGTGCATAATTGCCATCGATTGATTTATTTGTATAATGACGTAAGTAATATCATTTTGTATATGTATTTGTTTGTATTACCTGCCACTGTCTTGAACGACAGTGGACCTGGTGTATATGTTACCTTTTCCTGAATAAAGAAATGATTTAAACAAAATGATCGATTATAATCGTAATAATCTAAAGCGATATCGGTTATACTTCCATAATCGATCTAAACGTACTACCTGTCGAATATACTACAAGAAATGCATATATGTTATTCTTGGTATGTATAACATAACTTAATGAATTTATTTACAACCAAATTTATTTTAAAATACACAAAATTATAACAATTCATGCAAGAATTACAATTAGCAAACATGTGTTAAAAAAAACACATAATTTAAAAATACCAACCAATACAAAAATATAAATATAATGATATATAAATAAAAGTTAGCCTTCTTTCTGTGTATTACGTCATCAATTACGAACCAATATTTGGCCAAGGAACATCAGTAACATGAAGTTCCTTTACAATCACAACGCAAATAATTATACCATCACTTATGTTACATACAGAACTGGTCTCGAGGTTTTGTTCACACCAAACGAAATTTTAGAGCGCCTCAATATATCTACGCGTACGTTTGAAGACAATACGGTAGTAGTATTTTTTGTTGATTGTGTGTATACATACTTTTTTCTTTAAACAAAAATCTTATTATAAGGAAGAAGTTATCTTGTTGTATAGTAGTACTTTAAGGAAATGTAACAGTAACTTTTGAGGGCGTTGCACATTACAAGCTTTGCTTTTTAGCAGCGCTCTCCATTTTCAACAATTATTATTTATTACTATTTTGTATATTCAATTTTGTATTCATTTGATCACCCCTCTGTAAGAATATATTATGTTTATCATGTTGTAAATGATACTTCTGTTGAAAATGAAAACAAAATAAATGAAATGAAAAATGAAGTGTTTTCGCAACCTCAACGCGGACGGAGAATCCTGCGGTTCGTGTGCAAAATCGAGAACTTCCTATAAGTAACAGCGGGTCGACCTTAAGGTTCTTGGGTGGAAATCTGCGACGGACTTTGGTAAGAATTGGTCAGAATTACGTCGGTTATTATGCGACCTGGGCCCCGTTGCAGAAAGAGATACAATCGATTGTAAGTTGCAATTAATCGTAAGTCAGATCACGTGTTCTAGATGCGCAAATCTGATTGGTTGAAACGCGTAAATTTGCTGACTTACGATCAATCGTAACTTACAATCGATTGTATCTCTTTCTGCAACGGGGCCCGCATGATACAGCTATATGGTCAACAACCAATCAGCGCTCTTGTAGCGAGGTAAACATGCATCACAATCGCTCGCACGTGTAGTGCGCTACCAGCTGAAACACTTTGCGCCCCTCGTGCGCGCATAGTACATAGACAATGCATATGTTGGCGTGTCAACAATACAAGCCAGACATGCGTTGTCTATACATTGCTTGTGACAGCAAGTGGTGACTTCATGCAGTCTACGAACGTACGTCCGCGTTCACCGAATTAGCGAAACTGCTTGTAAACGAGAGTTGTTTGAGCGCGGCGGACGGTGCAGTATATCGCTCTCCGCGTCGTTGAAAGCTCCGTACGTCGCTGAGCGAAAACACCATAGTAAATTCACGTCCACGTCACATTGTCCAAATCCTCAAAACATACTTGGAACTCTAGCGGTTCTCTTATCATATTCACATTAACAATAAACGCACGGCACATGTTTTGGTTTCTCAAATTTCCATTTCGTTCAAAATATATTTACGATTGAAGTGTTCCGATGTTAAACTGCCTACGGGATAATTTAAACCGTGTACAAAGTAACTGCAATGAGTTAGTGAATACCGCTTTGCATTTTTGCCCATTTCTCGCACTTTTTGCACTTGTCAACAACGTTACTAGATCCCTTGGGAAACGCCCCATGCGGACATAACAAACATGCAAAACATGTTTGTATTACCTTTGCATACTTAGACAATGTGGCTGCAACACAAGACCAAAAGATGTCTTTCAAGAATTAAGTAAATCCGCACTTTTGTCATCTTTCATTATATGTTATAGTCGCCACGAACGAGTGTGGTCAGAAGCACCATACATGTAAGTTTGTGGTAACCATATACATGTACATTATATAAGTTTCTTTTTTTTTAAGTACTGAGGTAATGAATAGGTTACAATGTCGTTGCTAATGGTATAAATGTTCACAAATGAAAGGATAATACCGTGTGTCTCTATTTTGAAAACTTATACTTTATATAAATAAAATAATGAGTCGAATTAAACATGTGATACACACATTTGAATGGATATTTGTATACGCGATACATATTGCACTTTGATTATATTATGGATGCAGCATAAATAATGTTTTGTTCCTGTGATTGTATAAGCATAATTAGACACACTTATAATGCACATGAGGTATAGAATTTAAAGGAATTAAAAAGATAATTATGTAAAAAGGTGAAATGAAATTTACTTATTTTGATTTTGTTATTTGTGATAGTTACAATACGATTTGAATCAACATAGCTAATGTTTGATAATAATAACTTGTTATTTTCTGTTTATATAATATTGCTATGATTTATTTATAATAAAATAGGAGCGTTTGATGAAGAATAATAGAAAAAAGTAAGAAGTATAATTAAATTAATGTATGAAATAATGCTTAATCTCCTGTATATTATTTAGTATTAAACTTAGTTTATTAACGTTTGATGATAGCTTAGAAGTTTGTGCGTAATTGCCATCGATTGATTTATTTGTATAATGACGTAAGTAATATCATTTTGTATATGTATTTGTTTGTATTACCTGCCACTGTCTTGAACGACAGTGGACCTGGTGTATATGTTACCTTTTCCTGAATAAAGAAATGATTTAAACAAAATGATCGATTATAATCGTAATAATCTAAAGCGATATCGGTTATACTTCCATAATCGATCTAAACGTACTACCTGTCGAATATACTACAAGAAATGCATATATGTTATTCTTGGTATGTATAACATAACTTAATGAATTTATTTACAACCAAATTTATTTTAAAATACACAAAATTATAACAATTCATGCAAGAATTACAATTAGCAAACATGTGTTAAAAAAAACACATAATTTAAAAATACCAACCAATACAAAAATATAAATATAATGATATATAAATAAAAGTTAGCCTTCTTTCTGTGTATTACGTCATCAATTACGAACCAATATTTGGCCAAGGAACATCAGTAACATGAAGTTCCTTTACAATCACAACGCAAATAATTATACCATCACTTATGTTACATACAGAACTGGTCTCGAGGTTTTGTTCACACCAAACGAAATTTTAGAGCGCCTCAATATATCTACGCGTACGTTTGAAGACAATACGGTAGTAGTATTTTTTGTTGATTGTGTGTATACATACTTTTTTCTTTAAACAAAAATCTTATTATAAGGAAGAAGTTATCTTGTTGTATAGTAGTACTTTAAGGAAATGTAACAGTAACTTTTGAGGGCGTTGCACATTACAAGCTTTGCTTTTTAGCAGCGCTCTCCATTTTCAACAATTATTATTTATTACTATTTTGTATATTCAATTTTGTATTCATTTGATCACCCCTCTGTAAGAATATATTATGTTTATCATGTTGTAAATGATACTTCTGTTGAAAATGAAAACAAAATAAATGAAATGAAAAATGAAGTGTTTTCGCAACCTCAACGCGGACGGAGAATCCTGCGGTTCGTGTGCAAAATCGAGAACTTCCTATAAGTAACAGCGGGTCGACCTTAAGGTTCTTGGGTGGAAATCTGCGACGGACTTTGGTAAGAATTGGTCAGAATTACGTCGGTTATTATGCGACCTGGGCCCCGTTGCAGAAAGAGATACAATCGATTGTAAGTTGCAATTAATCGTAAGTCAGATCACGTGTTCTAGATGCGCAAATCTGATTGGTTGAAACGCGTAAATTTGCTGACTTACGATCAATCGTAACTTACAATCGATTGTATCTCTTTCTGCAACGGGGCCCGCATGATACAGCTATATGGTCAACAACCAATCAGCGCTCTTGTAGCGAGGTAAACATGCATCACAATCGCTCGCACGTGTAGTGCGCTACCAGCTGAAACACTTTGCGCCCCTCGTGCGCGCATAGTACATAGACAATGCATATGTTGGCGTGTCAACAATACAAGCCAGACATGCGTTGTCTATACATTGCTTGTGACAGCAAGTGGTGACTTCATGCAGTCTACGAACGTACGTCCGCGTTCACCGAATTAGCGAAACTGCTTGTAAACGAGAGTTGTTTGAGCGCGGCGGACGGTGCAGTATATCGCTCTCCGCGTCGTTGAAAGCTCCGTACGTCGCTGAGCGAAAACACCATAGTAAATTCACGTCCACGTCACATTGTCCAAATCCTCAAAACATACTTGGAACTCTAGCGGTTCTCTTATCATATTCACATTAACAATAAACGCACGGCACATGTTTTGGTTTCTCAAATTTCCATTTCGTTCAAAATATATTTACGATTGAAGTGTTCCGATGTTAAACTGCCTACGGGATAATTTAAACCGTGTACAAAGTAACTGCAATGAGTTAGTGAATACCGCTTTGCATTTTTGCCCATTTCTCGCACTTTTTGCACTTGTCAACAACGTTACTAGATCCCTTGGGAAACGCCCCATGCGGACATAACAAACATGCAAAACATGTTTGTATTACCTTTGCATACTTAGACAATGTGGCTGCAACACAAGACCAAAAGATGTCTTTCAAGAATTAAGTAAATCCGCACTTTTGTCATCTTTCATTATATGTTATAGTCGCCACGAACGAGTGTGGTCAGAAGCACCATACATGTAAGTTTGTGGTAACCATATACATGTACATTATATAAGTTTCTTTTTTTTTAAGTACTGAGGTAATGAATAGGTTACAATGTCGTTGCTAATGGTATAAATGTTCACAAATGAAAGGATAATACCGTGTGTCTCTATTTTGAAAACTTATACTTTATATAAATAAAATAATGAGTCGAATTAAACATGTGATACACACATTTGAATGGATATTTGTATACGCGATACATATTGCACTTTGATTATATTATGGATGCAGCATAAATAATGTTTTGTTCCTGTGATTGTATAAGCATAATTAGACACACTTATAATGCACATGAGGTATAGAATTTAAAGGAATTAAAAAGATAATTATGTAAAAAGGTGAAATGAAATTTACTTATTTTGATTTTGTTATTTGTGATAGTTACAATACGATTTGAATCAACATAGCTAATGTTTGATAATAATAACTTGTTATTTTCTGTTTATATAATATTGCTATGATTTATTTATAATAAAATAGGAGCGTTTGATGAAGAATAATAGAAAAAAGTAAGAAGTATAATTAAATTAATGTATGAAATAATGCTTAATCTCCTGTATATTATTTAGTATTAAACTTAGTTTATTAACGTTTGATGATAGCTTAGAAGTTTGTGCGTAATTGCCATCGATTGATTTATTTGTATAATGACGTAAGTAATATCATTTTGTATATGTATTTGTTTGTATTACCTGCCACTGTCTTGAACGACAGTGGACCTGGTGTATATGTTACCTTTTCCTGAATAAAGAAATGATTTAAACAAAATGATCGATTATAATCGTAATAATCTAAAGCGATATCGGTTATACTTCCATAATCGATCTAAACGTACTACCTGTCGAATATACTACAAGAAATGCATATATGTTATTCTTGGTATGTATAACATAACTTAATGAATTTATTTACAACCAAATTTATTTTAAAATACACAAAATTATAACAATTCATGCAAGAATTACAATTAGCAAACATGTGTTAAAAAAAACACATAATTTAAAAATACCAACCAATACAAAAATATAAATATAATGATATATAAATAAAAGTTAGCCTTCTTTCTGTGTATTACGTCATCAATTACGAACCAATATTTGGCCAAGGAACATCAGTAACATGAAGTTCCTTTACAATCACAACGCAAATAATTATACCATCACTTATGTTACATACAGAACTGGTCTCGAGGTTTTGTTCACACCAAACGAAATTTTAGAGCGCCTCAATATATCTACGCGTACGTTTGAAGACAATACGGTAGTAGTATTTTTTGTTGATTGTGTGTATACATACTTTTTTCTTTAAACAAAAATCTTATTATAAGGAAGAAGTTATCTTGTTGTATAGTAGTACTTTAAGGAAATGTAACAGTAACTTTTGAGGGCGTTGCACATTACAAGCTTTGCTTTTTAGCAGCGCTCTCCATTTTCAACAATTATTATTTATTACTATTTTGTATATTCAATTTTGTATTCATTTGATCACCCCTCTGTAAGAATATATTATGTTTATCATGTTGTAAATGATACTTCTGTTGAAAATGAAAACAAAATAAATGAAATGAAAAATGAAGTGTTTTCGCAACCTCAACGCGGACGGAGAATCCTGCGGTTCGTGTGCAAAATCGAGAACTTCCTATAAGTAACAGCGGGTCGACCTTAAGGTTCTTGGGTGGAAATCTGCGACGGACTTTGGTAAGAATTGGTCAGAATTACGTCGGTTATTATGCGACCTGGGCCCCGTTGCAGAAAGAGATACAATCGATTGTAAGTTGCAATTAATCGTAAGTCAGATCACGTGTTCTAGATGCGCAAATCTGATTGGTTGAAACGCGTAAATTTGCTGACTTACGATCAATCGTAACTTACAATCGATTGTATCTCTTTCTGCAACGGGGCCCGCATGATACAGCTATATGGTCAACAACCAATCAGCGCTCTTGTAGCGAGGTAAACATGCATCACAATCGCTCGCACGTGTAGTGCGCTACCAGCTGAAACACTTTGCGCCCCTCGTGCGCGCATAGTACATAGACAATGCATATGTTGGCGTGTCAACAATACAAGCCAGACATGCGTTGTCTATACATTGCTTGTGACAGCAAGTGGTGACTTCATGCAGTCTACGAACGTACGTCCGCGTTCACCGAATTAGCGAAACTGCTTGTAAACGAGAGTTGTTTGAGCGCGGCGGACGGTGCAGTATATCGCTCTCCGCGTCGTTGAAAGCTCCGTACGTCGCTGAGCGAAAACACCATAGTAAATTCACGTCCACGTCACATTGTCCAAATCCTCAAAACATACTTGGAACTCTAGCGGTTCTCTTATCATATTCACATTAACAATAAACGCACGGCACATGTTTTGGTTTCTCAAATTTCCATTTCGTTCAAAATATATTTACGAT
>JBAMJV010000776.1:0-88668 GCA_037951105.1 Echinarachnius parma
GAATTCTGACACGGCGTATCCGAATTCTGATACGGCGTATCCGAAATCGGATACGGCGGGCATGCTTGCAGATCGCGAGTTGGCTTGTTTTGGACAATAATAAGCGGCCTCCGCATGTTGCGGGCGGGCTTTCTTTGTTTACGATGGGACATCGAGCAGGAAGAGAAAGAAATGGAACTTATATGACGATTTTTGTAAGTATGACTTATCATTTTGAAAATGAAATTTTGTACAATAAATCATAAAATCAGCTTCAATCTAGGTATGCAATTTTTAACTTTAGATATGCTGTTCTTTTCTCTCTGTTTGTAGTTCAAATTGTGTCCCGTAGATTTTTACCACTGTGAGAAGTAAATGGTCCAACAGGACCATTTACAATACATTGTAGATGTGGCGTTCAATAACTCATGGCCTCTTTTATTTAGATCGACAATCTATCGCTTTCATGGCCTCTTTGACATTATTATTGTCATTTTCACTGTCGGCATTCTAGCGATAGACGCTACCCATTCACTCTGCCTTGAGAGCCAAGAACACCATAAAGTCCCCAGTAAACGTGACTTACGGAAAATCAGTTGACTTCGACTAAAAAAACAACATATTTTCGTACTTTGCGCGACATTTGTAGCCCTATCGGCGCTAATGACGCTTTCGTACTCCTTTTCCTAACCCTAACCCTAACCCTAACCCTAACCCTAACGGCTACGTGTTAGGGAATAGGGTTAGGGTTAGGGTTGGGGTTAGGGTTAGGGTTAGGAAAAGGAGTACGAAAGCACATTAGCGCCGCCCTATCAATACATTTAGGGCTAGTACTATAATACTTTAACTCACCGATCTCGTGTGTCGATATACATGTCATTCTATAATTACGGCGATTTGGGAGATTTTACAACGATTTTCCATCACTCTTCTTCGGTCTTTCGCGGTACTTTTTTTTTCAAACTGCATATATAATGTGCATCCGTATGCGCTTTTTTCGGAAACTTAGGCAGCTAGGTACGTACGGTACAGCGCGCGCGCTGCAAAGCTGCTATACAGAACTTGGAACTTGGCGATATATTTCCAACGCACTCGAGGTTTTGTCAGATGTACGCAACGCACGATGCATAATAAGCCGAGTGTCACAGAATTGTCTATGATTGCTGGATTATTGAAACAGACTTGCCACATTTTAGTAACCCAGTCTATCTACTCTATCTACAGTGGGAATTTATTTCGAATTTACATCATTCATCATCACTACAGCATGCACTCACTGACTGAATTTGACTCTGCAGCAGATGCAGTGTCAAATTCAGTCTGATGCAAAATTGCCAAACATTTTGATTTTAGATTTATGCAGGATTTAAATCACCTCAAATCATTTTAAAAATCACTGATTTAAAATCATCTCTGATATGAAACATAATCCAAATTATAATAAATAAAGAGAATAATAAGTACCCCAAAATCTGTAACTATTTAAGTTTGATCCTTTTTTGTCATTCCTCTAAATTGTACTGTATACTCCACAGGAAAATTGTTTGAATCACAATCAAATTTGCTGCGTTTTGAAAAAAAAAAAAATCAAAAAATTTTGATTTAAATCAAATAAATCATTTTTTTTTTATAAAAATGATTTTTCCCCCCAACCCTGCTTTATCGGCCTTAATATCATTCCACTACAGGTCATGGACTCTTCACTTAAGAATTTATCAAATAATTAGTCATATTTTCTTTGTTCAGTTTAATTTTGACTTCTTTCTTCACAATTTATTTTAACTAATAATATTACATGTATGTAATTTGTGTTTATCAGATATATTTGAGGAATCATGAGTGAGCCAGTGGGAGGAGGGGGAGAATCAGGCCCATCGTCCAAGGGCAGACGCAAGCACGGCATGCTCAAGATGTACTATGGCCTGGACGATCAACCCGACCGGCCGGCCAGCCTGGACCCGGCGGACATCAACGGAGCCCACTTCAGCCCGGAGGTCTACCTCACCAAGATCATGAGAGAGAAGCGCCTCGTTGATCTCATCGACAAGGAAGCGGAGATGGTCAAACGTGAGATGTTACAATTATTGTTGGAGCTTAATAGCTCTGGAGACATGTACCCCATGGCCATGAATCAAATATTACACTGCCTAGCCGCCTTGAACATTTCAGGAAAAGACCCAATTTTTCCTTTAATTAAGAAAATATGGTTGGGGCTATAGCTGTTACCTTATTTACCGAAAGTGTTTTTACCGTGATAAAGAATTTGGGGTACACTTCAACACTAGCCCCAAATTGTTTGCCATTTTCTTCTGATGACTGATGTGTAGCCTAAGGCGTAATTTAATTAAGATTCAATTGATACAACTTCATTTCCACTTATAGTGTAAAATATAACGAACCCTATGATTTGTCACAAAGGGCACCACCAGGTGTGAAGCAGTTGAATTACCATTAATTTGTTGTAGCTTTATATTCAGCTTATATATATGTGCAAATGTATCAATGTTTGAGAAACAAAAGAATGTTTCTGTACAGTCCAGTAGCTATTGACTATACTGTCTCATGCTGATTTTGCTAAGTAGTTGTACATGAAGGACTCATTATATAGTCTAATAAAACCTGTGTTGCTCAATAATTTCTCATGACATTTTGTGATTGTTTTCCTCCTCTTCTTCAGAAATACGATCTCTGGACAGTGATATGCAGACCCTGGTTTATGAGAATTACAACAAGTTCATCAGTGCAACCGATACAATTAGAAAAGTAAGCAGTAAGAGCTTAATTAATGTTAATCAATCAGTTTCTGCAGTGCATTGAAACATTTGTAAGCACTCCAGTGGCATAGCAGGGGGGGGGGGGGGGGGGGGGATGATATTTATAATGAATGATATCTACTGTGTAAATGAGCATCTTAGAGAAATCACTATGCATTTAAAAAACCTGGCATGTTTTATTGCTACATTGAAAATATGAATTGTTATAAAAAAAAAATGGAAAAATTTAAAGGAGAAGAATATGATAATATTCAAGTTTTAAGATTGGAACGTGGTTCCTTAGCACTGTCCCAGCTAGCCACCTGACATTGGGCCGATGTCGGAATTTGGTTGCCGGATGTCGGCATATCGCCGTTGGCTCGAGGTTAAAATGTCCGCCAGCCCAACATCGTCACGACGTCATTTTTGTGATATATTGGCATAAGGTCATTTTCCGACAATGGCCCAACATCATGTCATGATCCAACGGTGATATGCCGACATCCGGCAACCAAATTCCGACATCGGCCCAACGTCAGGTGGCTAGCTGGGTGTGTGCACGTAGACGGTGCCTGGCTGAAATGCTCCCCAGGGAGTGGAAAATGTGCACAACTAGTGCTGGATTGATGATTGCAATGTATATCCGATGATCCGGGTAATAATCATCATGCGTTAAATGCCAGCATCGAAAGATGGATGTATGCACTATACACCGTGTCCCAGAAAAAACGAAACCGGGTTTCATGGCAGAAATGTTCTGTCATAATGAATAATTTAATTGATGATATATATATGCCTGGAAAGCTCTGTGTCTCTTCTTTCATTTGATGTGCAACTTATGGCACATACTTCAAGCATGACTGAATTAGAACAATGGAAAGTGGTGTTACCAATATTCAATTTGCACGCATAAATTTGAAGTTTGGGTGAGTTTTAAGAGTTGTAAACGAACCTTTTTTTAAAAAGGACAAACACCACATAAAAGTTCATATTTTTATCTTTTACATGACACCTCATGCTAAAAAAATTAATCATTTATGCCAGAGAACGAGTACAATGAAAACATGCCTGATTTCTGCCCGAATGAGTGAAAGTTGAGTAAGAAGTCGCTCAGCTTTCCTGACTAGCAGCTGACAATGGACTTTGATGCATGAGTGAATTTACACAAACATGGGGATCAGGAAACAGGCTATATCAGGAAAGTTACTCCTTTGGGCTGGAATCAAGCATGTTTTCATTGTATTCGTTCTCTGGCATATATAATTTATTTTTTAATCATGAGGTGTCATATAAAAGATAAAATTATGATTTTTCATGCGGTGTCTGTCCTTATTCAAAATAAGTACGTTTACTACTCTTAAAACTCTTCCCAAAACATCACCCAAACTTGCAATTTCTGCGCGCAAATTGAATTTTGGTAACACCACTTTCTATCGTTCTAATTCAGTCATGCGTGAATTATGTGCCATAAGTTGTATATCAAATAAAAGAAGAGACACATAGCTTTTCAGACATATATATATCATCAAGGAAATTATTCATTATAGCATAAATTTTCTGCCATGAAACCCGGTTTCGTTTTTTCTGGGACACGGTGTATATTAAAGTAGCCGCCATTATTATTATTCATATTATTATTATTCCAGATGAAGACGGATTTCAAGAAGATGGAGGAGGAGATGGATCTCCTGGCAACCAACATGGATACCATCGCAGACTTCAGCGAGAAGATCAGCTCCACCCTCCAGGACAGGAGAGAGCAGATCACCAAACTCAGCGGCGTGCACTCACTACTCAAGAAGGTATTATACCCAGGGCTCGATGATAGCACTTGCCTGAATTGCCCGGGGCAAGTAAAAATTGACATCGGGCAAGTCGCATTGCATAGATGGTTTATAGATGGTCAAATTTTGTGACCCAATTGGACAATTAAAATTTCTGTTGATATTTATAATGAATGATAATTCTCCTGTGTTAATTAGCATCTTAGAGGCCACCGCTTTCACCATTTCCATCTCCCTTGGGTGGTCGCTATCAAGACAAGTTTGACTGACCAGTATGTATAAACCTGTCTATAGAGGCCACCACCCTCACCTTTTCCATCTCTTCTGGGTGGTCACTATAGACAAGTTTGACTGTGTCAGTATGTATAAACCTGTCTATAGAGGCCACCACCCTCACCTTTTCCATCTCTTCTGGGTGGTCACTATAGACCGGTTTGTTCAACTCAAAGAGGAAAATTTAATTCCTTCCCTTCTATATCATCTAGATAGTCTTTCGGAGGAGACTTTAAACCGTTGGTCCCGTGTATGGGAGAACCAATCCTCATGCACGCTAAAGAACACATCTCATTTTTTCGTAAAGAGCAGGGAGAAATCCCGGTGGGTGTTTACACATTTAAATAATAGTGCGGGAATAGGTGAATTGTTTTGACCCGTCGTGGTCCAGCTTAGTAAATACTTTGTGTAGTTTGAAAAATTGTTATTTGGGCATTAATGCCTTACTTGAGAGATAGCTTTACTCTATTTGGGGTATAAGCTTACCTGTATGACACTATATTACATACTAGTGTTGCGGTGTTGTTAAAAATGATTTCCAATCCAATCTATATCATCTAGACACAAGCGAAAATGTTATCATTTTGAGGACTGCCATTAAACAATCTCCTATGCCTAACCCATTTACTTTTCTCAATTGATATCAATTCTCCATTACATTACAAACAATATGTAACAGTATGAGGTAGATCATATTTTCTGTAGGAGTATGAAAATGTAAATTGTGGTAAGGGGGGGGGGGGGGTAATTGATGCATATTTGAAGAAATTAAAAAAATATATAATTCAAGATAATTTTTTCATAGAAGAATGCATGACATGATTTTGATGGCACTTTTGTTTGCTTTCTTTTTCTTCCCAGTTGCAATTTCTATTTGAATTACCTGCTAGGCTGAAGAAGTGTATATCCATGCAGGCATACAGCCAGGCTGTCAGGTAAATAGAAACCACTTTAAACCCTTGCCTACAAGATGTTTTTATCTCCCATCGAGTCGATACACGCTACGCTAGGTTCCTTTGGTGAATGGATTTCCACTTTCATTCCATGCTCATTTTATCACACTATTAGTTCCCACCTACATTGTACTTAACATATTTCAAATTTCTATAATTAGTCCTTTTATTGTTGCATCATTTGACTAAATTGACTTCTTTCCCCCACTCATTTCCAAAATTGTGTATGGACAAGTGTCTTAACTTCGCGCGTATCCCAACTTCGCGCATCATAGGCGAGATACGCAAACATTAGAACACGGACACGGTGACGGAAATTTTCAATGTCAACTGAAAGAGCACACATCAATTACTCATCAACCAAAAAATTAGCAAATAAAGAGCGATATTTCTGAAGAAATACTTACTTTTTGTGGTCTTTTTTGTAAATCACAACTTTGATGTTCCAACAAAATTATGGAGGAGGAAGTATCAAGCAAATTAAACGGAAATTGTTCCAGTAGAACATATTTGTTGTCATCGAAAGGCTGTGCAAAGTGCTCCTTTATTCGACCTACCCTTCAAATTTACTTTCGGATCGCGCAATCTCCGTAGATAGCTTGACAACGCTGCGCGTGCTAAGATGCTAATGCGCGCAAAATGTTTGCATCATCACACTGCCATTGAAATGCGTGTTACGGTTTGCTACACGGGATACGTGTTAAGTCAATGGCAGGGTGCCCTATGTATTACGCGCGAAGTATGGAGACTACCGTACTCGGTGAAGAAGTTCTTGCCGATATAACATAGTCACGGAATCGGGCCATTAACACCACAAATTGTGAGTTTAAATGAAATTGTTTAAGATAAATCGAATCCTCAGAATTTGAGGGGTAATTTATTATTGTTTCATTGAGATTACTGTTATTTTCTTGATCCTAAGCCACTTTGAAAAAATCCGAAATTTTCGTGCGCGAAGTTAGGATACACCTTCATACATAGTAAAATAAAATTTTGTTTGTATTTCTTTTGCATATATATGCCTTTTGTTGGAAATTGACAAGAAATATCATATCCTGTGTATATAATACAATGTTACGTTTTATGTATTGTAAATTGTTTGAATTTGTAAATGTATTTTGGTGGAAATTGAGAAATAAAACCTGACCTTGAACTCATTCATTTAATTAGGTACTATTCCAAGGCTCGAGTGGTCCTTGTGCAATATCAACACATGCCGTCTTTCCGCGGTATCAACGAAGACTGCAATGAGATCGTGGGCGAACTCCGACTGAAGCTGAGAGAACAGTTTGGTGACAGGCAGGTATGGAAAACTTTTCCTGTAATTTACTTTAATGCACTCTCTTCGCTGAAATAAAAGGGATCTAGTATCATTGTCCAAATCCTAAAAACTTATTTGGAACTCTAGCGGTTCTGTCATACATAGTATTGAATTCAGATTATTATTCAGAACAATAAAACCAGTGGGTGTTCTATATTTTTTTAATGAAAAAAGAAAGAAAAAAGGTTTCCCCGAGATTTGAACCCGAGACATCCTGATGGCTATTGTATTTCTGGTCAGTTTCTCTTCGTTAGAAATAATTCTTTTTTTTTTCTTAGCTCAGAAAATGTGCAAAATTACATACTATATAGATATATAGGTATATAACACGCTTGCTTACAGTAGATTCTATCACCTGACGAAGTGTTGCAGCGGCGCACGAAACGTCGTGATCTTTTAGATTCCTTGTTGACCATACATTGCAAGACAAACGAATATCACTAGCGATATTATTTCCGATATATAGATATTGTTTGACGGGCAATTCAATTATTTGATTTGATTACTTTGATCAATTTTTGTTGCATGTTTATCTTCACCGATGCAGTCTAACCCCAAGCAGTTAGCAGAGTGCGTTGACCTCTTGCTCCAGCTCAAGGAATCCCCAGATGAACTATGCGATGAGTTTTTGTCACAGTAAGTATGAACTTTGAAATGCTCTCAGAGTCACCCAGGAAGAATGGTATATTTTACAGCAAATGAATGACTTAAATTGAAAGACTGAAGACAAAGCTACCTTCATCTTTTTTGTCATGCCTTATATATTGCCCATTTTAATATTTCTTTACACTTTTAGTTTTTCCATTTGTATTTTTTTGGGTGAGAACTTAAGTACTTTTTATATGGGAATTTATTATAAGTAGTATATTTCGTTACATTGTAAGCAGATTACTTCTAGGATGACCCTTTTTCTTAACTCGTTAGCTGTAAATTGTATTATTAAAATTACTCTCTGCTCTGTGTGTAGTGTGAGTCACAAGCTGGATGAGAACCTACGACAGATGACCAGCCATGCGGAGCTGGTGACGGGCCGGCAGCGATCTGCATCCACTCCAGAGGAAGATGCAGATGTTGGTAGCCATGGCAATGGTGCATATTTTGTTGCAATATTAGTTTTTTCTATTTGTATTTTTTTTCTAGATTAGTCCAGTCCATGCAAGAACTTACATTTTAGTGTATTGGAATCAAAGTAGTCCTAAGTTTTCTAATTGCATAAGAAACAGATTAATACCGAATATGATATAAGCAGCTGTATTTTGTAAATTCTTGAAATTACTTTCTGCTCTGTGTGTAGTGCGAGTCACAAACTGGACGAGAACCTACGGCAGATGAGCAGCCATGCGGAGCTGGTGACCGGGCGGCAGCGATCCGCGTCCACTCCAGAGGAAGATGCAGATGTCGGTAGTCATGGCAATGGTGCACAAGGGCAGAGGGAGGATGGGGAGACGGCCTCGGAGAGAATAATGAGAACAATGCCTATGGTATAATAACTATGAATACGAATAATAAATGCGATATAGGAAATTCCTGCACTTGTCTGTAAAAAAAAAAAAAAAAAAAAAAAAAAAAAAAAAAATCAAAATTTTGATGGTGACCTAGTTGAGGCCAGTCCTTTCACAATTATCCTAAGATCTTAAATATTTTATTTTGTGTAATTTACAACATATTTACAATATTTTACAGAGTGATTATTTGAATATATATATTTACAAGGTTTTATGCAGAATCATTCAACATTATTCTCTATGAGATATCTTTTTAATGATCATTTAAAAGATAATATTTTGTATTAAGCCTACACGATTGGAAATTATTGACAAAATGACAAAAATAGTTTTATTTGTTCGTTCTTCATTTGTACAGTCATGTAGTTCTATATTCAGGCAATGACCAAGAAATGTACATTATCTACATTAAAGGGACTTTATAGTAACATTGTCCAAATCCTCAAAATCTAATTGGAATTCTAGCGTTTCCCTCATACCTTGTTGTATTCGTATTAACAAATAATAAAAGCATGGGACAGGTTTCACTTTTTCAAATTTCCCTTTCGTTAAAAAGATATTTACGATTGAAGTGTTCAGATGTTAAATTATCCACTGGACCGAAAACCGTGTACAAAGTGAGTACAATGAGTTAGTGAATATCACTTTGCTTTTTTGCTCATTACTCGGCCATATAACATTCATTTCACACAACACCCAGTGGACATATCAGATAACAACAATATACATTGTGTCAACCACACATCACTTTTTGCACATGTCAACAAAGTTACTAGATCCCTTTAAACATGTGCATGAATGTGCTGATTTGTTTGTCTTCTTCCAGGATATCTTGGAGTTCATTGATAAGAGTTGCAGCGGTTTCCTAGGCAACATCTGTCTCATCATTGCATCGTATAAGGAGTTGTTTGTAAACGGGCAGGCTTCCGAGTAAGTTATCCAGTTCTACATCAATGCTAGAAATTATCATTTTTGCCTTGTGGCCCAGTCTGGCAAGTAAACACAAGATTTTTCTAATTCTAGTCGCAAACAAAGAAAAATATTACAAATTATGTTTCCGTTAAAGTTTCAGTTTATATGCCTCCGCCAACAAAGTGGCCAGAGGCATTATGTTTTCGGGTTGTCTGTCCGTCCGTACGTACAGTACGTCCGTCCCGTTTTCGTTCTTGTGATATCTCAAGAACTGGTTGACGGATCTATTTCAAACTTGGAAGGGGTATACATATCGGAGTGACAATGATCTGATTAGAATTGAGGGGTCATGTGGTCAAAGGTCAAGGTCACAGGGCTCATTATATCTGCAAATATAGCTTGTAATGGCAAAATCTCAAGAACTGAAAGTCAGAATTCAATCAAACTTAGTATCTGGATGCATTTTAGAAAGCCAATTAAGCCATATAAATTTGGGGTCATGCAGTGAAAGGTCAAGGTCACAGGACTCAATATTGGCAAAATCTCAAGAACTGAACGTCAGATTTCAATCAAACTTGGGACCTGAATGTATTATAGAGAGCCAATGTAGCCATGTACAATTTGGGGGTCATGAGTTCATAGGTCAGGGTCACAGGACTCGTATGTATACAAAAATCGCTTGTAATTGTATAAACTCGAGAATTTAATGTCAGATTTCAATCAAACTTGGTACCTGAATGTATCATAGGGAGCCAATGTAGCTATACAATTTTGGGGTCATGAGGTCAAAGGTCAAGGTCACAGGATTGCATAAATAGCTTTTGATTGTAAAAACTCAAGAACTAAATGTCAGATTTCAATCAAACGTACCTAAATGAATCTTAGTTAGCCAATGTAGCCATATCAATTTGGGGTCATGATGTGAAAGGTCAAGGTCACAGGACTCATTTTATATGCAAAAAATAGCTTGTAATAGTGTTATCTCAAGATCGGGTTGATGGATTACCATGATTGAGTATAAGCATATTGAATAAGTATTCTATTTAGTAGTTTTATAATCATAATTCTAACAATGATAATTATTGTTGATATTATTATTATTATTGTTTTTATTGTTATTACCATCATCATCATCATCATCATCATCATCATCATCGTCATCATCATCATCATCATCACCATCATCACCATCATCCTCATCATCGTCATCACCATCATCACCATCATCCTCATCATCATCATCATCATCATCATCTTCAGCGTTATCATTATTATTATGAGTGTAACCATTATTATAAATTATATTTTTGTTTGAAACAGTTCACAAGACCAGGAGGAGTTGGAGCAGGTGGCCCATTCCAAGCTGGGAGAGTTTGTCGACACCAGGATGAAGCAGTTCTTTGGCTGCATCCAGGCCAGGATACAGGCAGAGGTACAGCAAATTATCTTACTAATGAATGCTTTTGTAATTGTTATGATTCCACATTGTACTGTTATATGTTAAGTAGGTCACATGAACTGGGAAAGATGCCCTTCGGGTTAGAGTTATTAAGTTAATCTTTTTCTTTCCCTGGCATTCATGTGACCGTTTCTTTATACCTTGTACGATGATTGTTTTTGTATGTTTCATTTGCCGAATAAATAATAATAATAATAATAATCTTACTGTGCTCCCTTCAGATATTGGAAGTGCCACATAGAGTTGATACATGATATACTGTGTTAGCCCTCCACACTAACCTTTTTTGTACTGGCCCGTTTGTGCAAGTAAAATAATACATTTTGAATTTGTACTTGCCCCAATATAGAAATTCATTTGCCCTCTGACTTGTAGATGAGATTTACATGTATGAAATTACACTGTTCTCTGACTCGTAGTTGAACAATTATTTAGTTGCCCATTCGGGCAAGCAGACTAGACAATTTATTACGTTTCACTTGCCCAACACCAATTTTTAATAGCCCCGGGCAAGCGGGCAAGTGCTAGTGTGGAGCCCGGCTGTATTCCCCAAAGTAATAAATTCAGATTTGAACTAGACGCAGTGCACTCAGGGAGTGCATACCTCCACCAACACTCAAATTTTGATGTTTGCATGACCTTGCCCTTTGACTTTTTACCTTGAAAATTTAATGGGTTCTATTCTAGATGAACAATAAGCTTCTACGAACAAATTTGTTGAGATATCTGTGAAATTGTGCACAGGAGACTGGTGATGGACAAATAAAAAACAAACAAACAGGACCGATAAAATAACCTCCTCCAACTTCATTGGCGGAGGTAATGTTGTACATTATTGAAGTGTTCTCCTTTTGCGACATAATTACCAGCAATCTCAGACTCAGACAGCGACGTTTTGTTTTGACCTTTTTTATCTTGTAGAAAGCATCCGTTGAGAACTCATTGCTGGTGAGGGCCCTGGACAGGTTGTTCAGGCTTCTGAAGGGGGGTGCATCAGCTGCTTCCAAGACCCTGACTGAGATATCTTACTTCTATAGTCTTAGCAGCTAATCGAGACGATTAAATTTTGGTTTGACGCGTACATGTACATGTATGTTCTGTGAACCCTAGACCAATAATCTTGGACTCGGACAGCAAAGTTTTGTTTTTACCCGTTTCATCTTGTAGAAAGCGTCCGTTGAGAACCCTTTACTGGTGAGGGCCCTTGGGTAGTTTGTTCAGGCGTCAGCTGATTCCAAGACCCTCCCTGACTGAGATATCTCACTTCTATAGTCTTAGCAGCTAATCGAGACGATTAAATTTTGGTTTGACGCGTACATGTACATGTATGTTCTGTGAACCCTAGACCAATAATCTTGGACTCGGGACAGCAAAGTTTTGTTTTGACCCGTTTCATCTTGTAGAAAGCGTCTGTTGAGAACTCGTTACTGGTGAGGGCCCTGGACAGGTTGTTCAGGCTTCTGAAGGGGGGTACATCAGCTGCTTCCAAGACCCTGACCTTAGATATCTCCCTTCTACATACTTAGCAGCCGTTATAGACAATTTTTGTTGTTGACACATACATGTATGTCCTTAGACTCAAGACTTATATATCTCAGACAGCAACATTTTTTGTTTACCCTTTTTCATCTTGTAGAAAGCGTCCGTTGAGAACTCGTTACTGGTGAGGGCCCTGGACAGGTTGTTCAAGCGCTTGAAGGGGGTGCACCTGCTGCTCCCAGAACTGAAGATCCTGCAGCGGGGTGCAGGCATCGTGGCCGGAGCAGCCAAGGAGAGGGTGGAGTACTATGGGCAGGGGCTCAAGAAGCATTTTGCAGGTGCGTAGAGAACATGAACAGTTTATTGAAATAATATCTCTCGCAGCCAAAGGGCTGAATTACCAGTGACATTTACCATGGTAATTAGCATCATTGGCTCTAATTCACCCCTGTCAATATGCTAGAATAACCTAAACTCAAAAGAATGTAGCAGCTTGTGCACTCATACCTCCCTAACTCATTCAACCATGGAGGATTACCCAAGCATATCTAGAGATCAGTGGAACTAGGGCTGGTCCTTGGTCATGATCTAGCTCTAGCTATAAATGTACTCTTATCATAATTGATTCTCCATACTATAGTTAGTCTACTAGTCAAATTTTATGCCCTTTTGATGTCTGGACCACTTTAGGCTAGATTAGAGTCCATTGGGCTAGTGCTAATGTTGAGCCTTTTTATATATTCATGTATTTACCCAGGGTTCACACAGGGCCTGGCATGCAAACATGGAAAGACACTGAATTTGATGTTTTGGTTTTCCAGGCCTTGAAAGTCAAGGAAATCATTCTTTGCATTCCGTCAGCACTGAACTACAAAATTAATCAAGATTTGTAAAAAGGTATTTGGGTATGGAAAGTCCTTAAAGGTGCCAAAGAACCATATTTACGTACTGTGGTGAAAAGTCATGGACCTCTTGTTGTAAAGGTCAAGGAGAGTCATGGAATTTGACTTGAAAATAAGTGTAGGTTTATAAACCTTCTCTCTTCTCCCAATGCAGAACTGATCACAAACATCTGGCAGACCCTGTGCCCCCCCCCCCCCCTCCCCCCTCCCAGGACATCTGGCAAACATGACAACCCCAACCTTGTTGCGGAACTAGTCAATGTCCACCAGGGTGTGAGGTGGAAGATGCGACTATAACAAAGAAGATTAAAATGTAAAATCAATAATAAATGATCAATTTGTATAATCATAATTGTTATCGTTATTATTGCAGAACTGATCACAGACATCAGGCAGACCCTGTGTGCCCCCAGGACTTCTGGCAAGCAGGACAACCCCAACCTGGCGGAGCTGGTCAATGTCACCTCAGCGTCTATCATTGACCAGGTCAAGCTTGTTCTCACCAATCTTAAGGTACGGTACTTTTCTTTTGTATGCCTCTGCAATAAAGTGGCTGGAGTCCATCCATACTTATTCCGGCACATCTGTCTGCCTGCCTGTCGGTCCATCTGTACGTCCCGTTATCCTAAGAACCGAATGACGGATCACCATCAAACTTGGTACCTGTATGTATTTTGAGGCGCCAATGAACTGAATATATATTGGGGTCATGAGGTCAAAGGTTAAAGGGCCCATAATGTGTGAGAAAATAGCTTGTAATTGCAATTTCTCATGAACCAGTTTAGGGATTACCATCATACTTGGTATAGACGAGCTAATACAATTATACGATTTAGGGATTCTCAGGATTGTAATGTCATAGATCAAAAGGTTCATACAGTTAAAACTTTTATATGTGATGTCATGATCTTATCATGCACTTTCATCGCCCATCTTATTTGATTAGCCATGTGGTCAAAGATCACCAAATAAGTCCAAGGCATATTTGTTGACTGCGTGCGCTCCATATGATGCTCTATTTCATTTTGTTTTATTGCTCGTACTTATATTCTTCTTTATGTCATGCAGTATTTTTAAAAACAAATTGAGTAGCTATATAATATATTTTTTTTTTTTATTCAGACAAAGACATTTTCTCAAACAATTATAATGACTAATTTGTTTTGTTAACCCACGGTAGCCTTTTAGGTTCTTTTTTCTTTCTTTGCCTGAGAGCCCTGCATCTAATATCATGACCTCAGTCATCGGTTACACATCCACAATCAATCCAACACTTTCTTTCTATGTTATAGGCAATTTTAGGTCAAGACCAACTACTTCATGAACAAGTACCCCACGCTGGTTGTACGGGAGGGTCTTATAAACCCACAACCAATCCAACACTTAACATGCACTTTCTCCGCTCCCTGGGGAGCATCTCATAATCAAATTAATTTTTAACCATACTATATTTACCATTTCTAGGCATTCTTGGGTCAAGACATCACGTTCGCTCAGACCAACTACTTCATGAACAAGTACCCCACGCTGGTTGTACGGGAGGGTCTTATAACCCACAACCAATTCAACACTTAACATGCACTCACTCCACTCCCTGGGGAGCTTCTTGTTATCAAATTTATTTTTACCATACTATATTTACCATTTCTAGGCGTTCTTGGGTCAAGACATCACGTTCGCTCAGACCAACTACTTCATGAACAAGTACCCCACGCTGATTGTACGGGAGGGTCTTCTTGTGGCCTTCATCAGGCACATATTCAAGACCAGCACCGTAAGTTGTCTTCAGTGAATACAAATATTGGGGGGGGGGGGGGGGGGGGGGGGGGGAGGCTCAGGGCAATTTAGCACCTAAGAGCCCTTAAAAAGCATTTTAAAAAGGCCCCGTAATTTCAGAGTGCCGTTTCAAGGCAAGCAAGCTTGAAATGTAGCTCTTAATCATTTGAAATTTTATTTGTTTTTTCCCTGTTTTGTCCATGCTGTAGATGACAATTTAAACATTTTGGAGGTCAATACAGTGAAATACAGTGGACAGAAGTGTAACATGATGCTTCTTGATATAAGCTATTACACATTTTAAGAGTTGGGTAAAAGTGTCTTATGAGCTGGCAGAGTTAACAAGGTCTAAAATGCAGTCCACGTCTCGGGAAAGAATGCCGTACTGTATGGAAAAAAGAATTTATAATTTAGTATGCGATTGCAAGAAGCATCCATTCTTTTTGTCATGCTTTAGGCATGTCTTGGTAGAGAATGCTCGTTACACTCCATAGTCTTTTGTGTTTTCCAGGCCCTGAAAGTCAGGAAAAATTGTAGAATGATGATTGGTCATAATTTTAAGTCATGGAATTTCACATTTCTGCATTTCTTCCGCACTGAAATAACACAAAAAGGATTTTTAAAACTAATTTTGAAGAACCTTGTTTACCGTGGTGAAAAAGTCATGGATCATTTTTAGCTGTAAAGGTATGAACAAATATGTTTTATTATTCTTATGTTAACAGTTTATTACATGCATCTGTCAATGTTTCAGGACCTTTGTGAAGGCGGAGGGGAGAAAGGCTCTGCACCGCACACGCTGATTCTCATTCTGTCCAGGTTATTACTGGACTTTGAGACAACTCACATTGTTCAATTGGTAAGTCACAGAGATGTATATAGTCAAAACTCCTCCAGTAACCATGTAAAGGGACTTAGTAACATTGTCCAAATCCTCATAATCCAATTGGAATTCTAGCGGTTCCCTTATGCCTTGTTATATTTGTATTAACAATAAAGGCATGGGACAGGTTTCGGTTTTTCAAATTTCCCTTTCGTTAAAAAGATATTTACGATTGAAGTGCTCAGATGTTAAATTATCTACTGGACCGCGAAAACCGTGTACAAAGTGAGTGCCAAGAGTCAGTGAATATCACTTTGCATTTTTGCTCATTACTCGGCCATATAACATCCATTTAACTTGAAATGTTCACACACCACCCAGTGGACATATCAGATAATAACAATATACATTGTATCAACCACTCATCACTTTTTGCACATGTCAACAAGTTACTTGATCCCTTTCAATATTGCCATGCATAGGAGTTCTACACCGCAGATCGTCATTTTGAACTTGGCTAGTTCATATGCACTGCATACAACTGAGCCATTGTGTAATTTGTACTATGCACAAGGTGTTCTTTTGATGGCACCACGCTTGTGATTTATAAATCTGAACTACCTTTAAATGAATACGACCTATTTATTAACAGTACCTTTATATGTATTTATATGTTTTTTTATACAGTAAGTCAAACATCCTGTACTAAGAACCTGTATATATTAGACCACCTATCTTTGAGGAACATACATTTTGATTGGCATATTAATGAACCTGTCTTGTGTTAGGATGGGGAGGGGGCGCAAAAAGTCCCCCATACATGTACTTTCATGAAAAAAAGTAGGCCTTCTTAATACACAAACAAACAAACAAATAAACAAACATACATACATGCAAACAAATAAAGAGGGAGGAATGTTGGCTCTGACTAGGAGGCAGGGGGGGGGGGGGGCAAATGCCTCCCCTGATCGAGGACATTCGTGGTCTGACCCAGACCTGTGCTCATGTTCTCATGTTCTTAGTAGTAGTTCAGTTGTCTTCTTTTTCCATAAAATATTACCTGAGGTTTACACCTTTCTTACATTTTTCTTCTGATTTATTTTGTAGCTGGGGACTTGCAATGCCCAGTTCCTGATCGAGGACAGCCGGGGCCTGACCAAGACCAGCGCGCTGTGCTCCGAAGCAAAGGATGCCGCGCAGCTTCTGCTCAATCACTATGTCAAGGCACAGGGACTACAGATCTCACAGGTAAGAATATTGAAAGGGGCTGTAACGAGCACCAAAGTGTGACGTCGCAGCTATTGAGTATTCATTGCCTTTGGTAATGGTTCTAAACAATGTCTGGCAAGCCAGACATTTCTGACCTAGCAGTTGCTTAGAACTTAGAAGGCAATCGTCCTGCTTCGACCCGCTACGAAAAGCTTGAATCTAAAAACACATTGTTTATAACCGTTTATAACCGTTTATAACCGTTATTAAGTTATAACAAAAGAATGTGACATTACTACTTTGTACAGAATATGGAACTGTGGCATAGGTTTCATCGTATAAGGGGATTTCATGATCATGAAGATCAGATACATTGATTTGATTTGATTTGTTTTATTTAATTTATACCCAGGATTCCTGCTGGCAATGGGTTAACTTATGTGATATGCAGGCTTAAAGGTGCACCTGTAAAGTGTCAGATATTGTCCTAAATGACATTTGAGACTTCAATCCTATACCAAAATCATTGCAAGATATGTCCAAATGATGTGTGAAAGTTTCATTGAAAAAGAACACTGCTTTCCTGGTTAAAAAAGCGTAAATTTGCGTCAGCTTTTACAACAAATTACTGTATGACGCTTTTGAGCTGAAGAATTATCAATGATAATTATCTTCATACTAAAGGGACATTTGAAAAAATGTAACCCTATTTTATTCTTCTCTTACCATAAAGATAAACAACACGGTAGAAGAGAAACGAGGAAGCTCCAAGTAATTTTCGTGGAGTTAGACACTTTACAGGCCTCCCTTTAATTTGTGTGATATGCGGGCTTAATTCAGAGGGATGTTTGTTTCCTTTGCTTGCAGATGCTCCGTAAGAGTGTGGAAACCCGGGACTGGCTGAACACCATCGAGCCGCGCAACGTGCGAGCGGTGATGAAGCGAGTGGTCGAGGACATCACGGCGATCGACAGCCACGTGGGCGCCCTCTACGAGGAGGGGACGCGCAAGGCGCACAGCAGCGACTCCAGCAAGCGCACCTACCAGAGCTTCAGCGTATCCAGGCAACCGCAGAGGATGCAGAGGAGCTACACCCCCAGGTGCCCCCCTCCTCTCTTGCCGCTCTTTATTTTTATAGATTTGTAATATTTGATAATCATTAACAAAATTATAGCATGTTTTATGTAGTATAATACTACAATTGACCTTCCATGAATTACACCATTAGCCATTATGAGGCTTTCAAAAAGGCTTTAATACTGTACAAATGGAGCATGCACACAAAGTGAGCATAGTATTTAATTGGTGTTTTTGCACTGGGAGTAAAATCAATTTGCATTTCAAGGTTCTAGAATTCTGTAGCATTGAGGGTGGGTATAAGACGTGTGCACTTCTAAAGTACATGTAGTACTGGCTGTAGTGCAAGGAAGTGGAGAAAATGCACAATAAGTGCTGGAATAATTGTGGGTGTGTTTTCAATGACCTATGTTTTTCCTGTCCCATTTACACTTTTTTCATTCAGTGTTATACATTTCTACTTCAATTTTGTCCCAAGAAACCTAGAATGTGCCAATGTTGGTTGAAATTTCTTCTTTGGACGATCTTCACAAAAAGTCAGATCAAGTTAGTCCTTTGTTTATACACTTTATTGTCAATAACTATTCAAATTAGTTGGTCACAGTCACAGAAAGTGAAAGCAATTTCATCATTCTCATAAAATTTAATTGAAAGTCATCCCATATGATTCTGCTGTAATCTTTTAATCAAATTTGAATGAGAAAAGTTTGAAAATGGACGGGAAAGCCTAATTAGAAGCAGCTCCCCTTGGGAAAACAGTGCAAAAGCACTGAAGAGGCTGCTTGCTGACATGGGGAAACAAAACTAATTATGATAACAAGAATGATATTTTAATTAGTGCAGTGAGCATGGATTCATTTGTTGTTCACAGTACTACGTTTGACACCAGTCTCATGAGCAACATTCAGAAGCTGTTCTCGGAGAGGATTGAAATCTTCAGCAGTGTCGAGTTCTCCAAGGTTTCCGTGGTTACGGGCATCATCAAGATCAGTCTCAAAGTGAGTTATAATTATTACAATGATGATGGTGATGATGGTGATGATGGTGATGATGGTGATGATGGTGATGGTGATGGTGGTGGTGGTGATGAGGATGATAATGATGACAATGATTACATTGATGATGATGATGGTGATGGTGATGGTGGTGACGATGGTGATGATAATGATAATTGCAGACACCTAGTTTTCTCAAACTCTCAACCATAACTTCACATTTGCTTTAACCTAGTTTGTTTATTCACACCTTGCAGACATTCTTGGAATGTGTGCGGCTGCGTACGTTTGGTCGCTATGGTCTACAACAGATCCAGGTGGACACACACTACCTCAACCTGTATCTATGGAGATTCGTCTCCGATGAGAAGTGAGTAGTACAGGATTAAGACAAGTGACATTGACAGTTCAGCCTGTAGTCAGGTGCACCTGTAAAGTGTCAGATATTACTTAAAATGACATTTGAGACTTCAATCCTGTACCAAAATCATTGTAAGATATGTCCAAATGATGTGTGAAAGTTTCATTGAAAAAGAACACTGCATTCCTGGTTAAAAAAGCGAACATTTGCGTCAGCTTTTACAACAAATTAATGTATGATATGTATGAGGTTTATGACCGTTCATTAACGCTCTTGAGCTGAATGATTATCAATGATAGATATCGTCATACTAAAGGGGCATTTGAAAAAATCTAACCCTATTTTATTCTTCTCTTACCATAAGCCAAACAACACGGTAGAAGAGAAATGTGGAAGCTCAAATTAATTTTTGTGGAGTTAGACACTTTACAGGTGCACCTTTAAAGGCTAGCTAAAATGCTGGCATTTTTGTTTACTGTTAACTGATAAGTGTCTAATTCTGTTATTTCTAGTCATAATCGATCTTTTCAAGACCACTATAATCTGTTTTGACTGATCACTTGTGGCTGCCATTTTTTTCTTCCACCGGTCATATGAATCATATGAAAACTAACAAATGCTGGTTATGCGACCGCTGTTGAAGAGTCTGTGGTTATGTAACAAGATTATACTTATTTCTAATTTCGGAACATCAAAAATCAAAGCGAGCTAAATTAGGTTTCTACAAGGATCCCCATTATTAAAGACCTGGGTAGTTCAGTTTTGGTATAGAGGGCGCTGCACAAAATAATTTTTTTGTGAGATAATGAAAAGCTGAGTGTAAAATTTGAAAGAGCATACAATTTTAATGGCAGAATAAACTTTATTTGATCAAAATCGGTTAAAAAAACGGCTGAAATATCAATAAATATATCTGGTGTCCAGATTTATTTGATGATTTAAAAAAAAAAAAAAAAAAATGCTTACACTTTTCAAAAAATGTTAAAAGAGGATTTTAAATAGTTGTTGATGATCTCTCTATTTAATCATTATTTCAACAAAACTTCACATGCATAATTTTGTATGAAAGATGGTTGAAACCAATGCTTTTTTAGAGAGCACCCTCTTTTAATGGCTCTTTTTGAATGATAACAGGCTTTTTACTTAGTCGTTTGTAATTTTCTATACCTTTCGAGCATGGTGGAGTTATAACTATTAGTTTGCAATGTTATTGTGCAGGTTTTGGTTACTAAAGCCCAGTCTTAC
Organism: Echinarachnius parma; assembly: GCA_037951105.1. Taxonomy (NCBI): domain Eukaryota; kingdom Metazoa; phylum Echinodermata; class Echinoidea; order Clypeasteroida; family Echinarachniidae; genus Echinarachnius; species Echinarachnius parma. The sequence goes on from JBAMJV010000776.1 coordinate 20,807, forward strand.
CAAAACTGTACTACCCCTTTAAACATGATTGTCTCTAAAGCACAAAAAGTGACTTTAATGATTGGGCATTTCTCTATCTCAACCCGTGGATCTGTTGTCTTTAAATCAGTTGCATAAATTAAAAGCAATTATTTTGTCTCTCTCCCCCTGCAGACTGGTTCACTTCCTGTTGGATGAGATCGTAGGTAGTGCCGTACATCGCTGTCTGGATGCTACTCTCATGGAACCTAGTGTGAGTACTTGGGCCATTCTTAGTCTCGTGTATGCCGCTAAAATAAAAATAAAATAAACAATTGTGGAATACAATGCTTATACTTCTGCAAGCTTTTATATTATGATATTATGTTTTGTACTCTATATTATCCTTCCATATATCCATATATGGAAAATATCTTCATTACCTAAATATTATTTTACCTTTATCTTTTTTTTTTACCCGATGGCATAGCTATGAGGGTAGGTATGGGGGACACATTTCCCAATAATTGGGAAAAAATAAGGGGGAAAGACCTCTTAAAGGAGACATACATGTTGAGTGTCCCCCCCCCCCCCCAAAAAAAAAGAAGAAAACCATAAAAAAAAACCTGTGTTCCCTCAAATCAATCTGACCACACTACACCACTGCTTTTACCTAACGCAATGTGCACCATTGTTTGAAAGTAAGTTAAGAAAAAAAGGACAAGAAAAAAGTATAGCCTATTGTGGCTTTGTATTCACCTTTCCTTGTATTAACCTATTGAAAAAACATTCCTTTTGAGGTATATGATCCGCTCTGTAGAACCCAGACAGGGGATTTTTGGGAACCAGTCCTGAATGGGTTGACAATTATGTGTACAAGCATTGTATATCTACAAGCATTGTATTTTGCATAGCAGATATAATAGAATAGCTAATAGTTTATTAACTATAAGTATGCCAGCACTTCTGTCCACTCTTTATCATCTTCATGCACCCTAACAATTTGTAAAGAACTGTAAAATGGATTAATTATATTAATCTTGGAACAGTGAATTACCTATTAACTTTAATTGATATGGGGTCATGATGTCAATGCATACAGCTTTCTCTTCTTTTTCTTTTCTTTTGTTTTAAACATTTTATAATAGAATAATTGTGTTTCCATGTTTATTGATTGAGTTTTGTTTTTCATTTCTTTTCTTCCACAGATTGTTGAAGTCATATGCGAACGAGGATGATGTGTCTCCCCTCTTCGGATAATGGAACATTCCAATAGATATTGAACTTGTAAAATATACAGTGCTTTTATGGATGGTTTTCACTATACAAGCACATGATGTCTAAAGCCCTCCGGACACAGAGCCGACTCGACCCGATCCGACTGGTTTTCAGTCGGTTCAGCTCAGTATACGTTGCCTCTGGACTCCTGTTTTGCCGGTCAAGAGCCAGTTGGAGATCATTCGAGGCTGATTCAACATGTTGAATCGGCTACCGTATGACTGAGCGAAACCGAATCTAGCCTGACTGAAAACCAGTCGGATCGGGTTCGAGTCGGCTCTGTGTGCAGAGGGCTTAATACAGCTGCAATGTCCGGTTTATGTGTAGAGTAGGGAAACTTGACCCATTTAAGACTTCATAGACAACAGCTTGAGTATTTGTGACCGGTTAAACAAAACCCTGCACTTGTCGGTAATTCATGTTTTGGAGAAATGGGCCTTTTATGTTCACATAATGTGTGTAAAGACTTATGATTTAAAAATTAAAAACAATCAATTATTGACCAATTTGTTAGAACAAAGCATCAAATGAAAGCTTGTGATGAGGCCTTTCTAATGGTATGAAAATCTACATTTGGATTTGTATCGACAAGTGCAGGGTTTTGCTATTATAGCCGGTCACATTTGTATGGACCAGTCAGGACTGTATTGCATTGTTCTATGAGTGATACTCATCATACATGCAAGTAAATGTTCCCCTTGCTCAATGAACTCTCAGTATAGTAAAGGAATTTAGTCCTTGAAATGCTTGATGCACTTTATCATGGCAGCTCGTCTAGAGCCAGGGTAATAATGGTTCATAGTAAAAGGGCTTTGAAATGGTAGACTCAAGAGCTATATATAAATCATGTAGGATTATTACAGTCGAACCTGTCTTTGTGCCCCCACCTGTTTATAGCAGCCAACCTGCCTATAATGGCCACCAATTAGTGATCCCCTGCAGAGAAATACAGTGTTATGGAACCTGTCTCTCGAGGTCACCTGTCTACAGTAGGCACTTTTTTGTTTCCCTATTCAATAGGTGGTCACTATTCACAGGTTTTACTCTATCGTTATTATTCCCCTTTATATAACCTGGTTGGATGCAGAAGTCAAATTTACCACGAGCAAGACACAGACAATCTTCCATTTTGTTTTTATTTTTCACTCTGTGACTCTGCTTAATAATATCCCCGATTTATATAGCGCCTATCACGATTGATAATCATCTCTAAGCGCTTTACAATTATATTATTACCCGGGTCATCAGATACATTCTGCAATCAATCCAGCACACAAATTGCACGTTTTCCACTCCCTGGGGAGCATTCCAGGCCTGGGCAACCTTGTGGGTGCACACAATGCCAAGAAACTACGTTCCATCCTTCCGGGTACCCATTAATACACCTGGGTGGAGAGCAGCAAATGTGGATAAATTTTCTTGCTGAAGGAAAAACGCGATGGGCATACTCTGGGTTTGAACTCGGGACCTCACAATTTTGCCACACCACGTCTGCTTATACACCACTTATAGATTTGTTCAAGTGAGGTATTGTCTGTGTGTGCATGTGTATGTTCTTGTGTAGTCATTTAAGGTAAAGATGGAAGACAAATGAAAATTCCCCGAACAACGGACGTTGGAAAGTTATATCCATAGTCCTTGAATGTAACACAATGCTTTATTTCGTCAAGCGTTCATGCCTGCCGGATGAGTATTCATGTAGGCACATTAATAGCTGTTCTCTGAAGTACATAATATGTATGCAAGTCATGTCAAATTGTATGTGGGTGTGTGGAGGCCGGGGGGGTGCTTCATTTTTTTACCCCCCCCCCCCCCCTGTAACGCACAATAAATGCTTTGTCATCAAGGACTTGATATTTAAGCTGGTAGTCTGGAAGGCACTTTTACAATATATGCCTGTGTAGGGAGATAATATATTCATCAGCCATCATGGTTTATGTTAGTTGAGTTCTGAGATAGAAATACATATTGCATTCTGCACACCAATTCATCCTTTATGTACAATGCATGTACCAGCAACTAAATAGTCATGCCAGATGTGCATGTATAACGTGTATGTACATGCAAAGGGAATATAATTTGATGCTAGTTCTGTTTTGCATGGAAGCGTGTTAAAGGGAACCACCGCCCCAAAATGATGTTCTAATATATGAAAGAAAACAGTTTTAGTAGTCCATTCGCACAAATAGCTCAGAAAAATAGGTTTACAGAAAAATGTTATCATAATTTGAAAACTCATCATCATACTAAATTATGTACACATGGGTAATCTGCAGACGAAGATTAACAGGAACTAGGAACATATAACTTATATAAATCAAGAACTAATCTGTTTGTCAGACCCATGAATGTTTGTTCACAGTAATTATGATTATAAAGTTTGAATACAAAACATTTTTGGAGATGCATATTTCTGCAGTTGCTGGTGGAATAGATTACTACAAGTATCACTTTCATATATTAGAGTATATCAAAGGATTATTTTAGGGTGGTGGTTCCTTTTAAAGATTAATGAAAGATATTAAACAAATTACGAACAAACAAAGCTATAGGTCGGTTGTTCATGAACGTTTGTTTGGGGCAAGGTATTTTGAAAGCTTCAAGCCTAATTGTGATCTTGTTTTGATGAAACGCCCTTCTGATTCCCAAATACAATATATTACACATCCCTCTTGCTCCATTATTTATCAGTTAAAACAACAGTTGTGTATCTCTTTGTGTTAATAATCAGTTTATAACTTGAGTCAGTACTTCTTTGTTTATTTTATAGATTGTTCATGCTATTGTTATTTTTTGTGAAAGTATGATTACAATGTAAATTCAGTTATTTATCCATGCTAAATTATGTTACACATGATAGATTCCTAATTATAAAAATACATTTTAATAAAAAAAATACATACATGTACAAACACCTTGCTAGACTTATAGTGTCACCGTTTTGTACAACTCTGTGTTCTATCATTTTCCTCCTAAAGTGATTGTGTTACGGGGCATTATAGAGGGCACTGTTTAATTGTTCCCTACTATATTGTGCAATTCCTGTAGAGTTTACACAGGGCCGAACAGATTCTTGTCGGCATTGGGTTAAAGGGATCTATTATAGTCAACATGTTCAAAATCCACAAAATTTACTAAGAACCCAAGCGGTTCTCACATTTATTGTATTTGTATTATCGATAGAAGCATGGAACTGGTTTTGGTATTTTAATTTCTCTTTTGTTAAAAAAAGATATATGATAATAGTGTTTGGATTTGACATTCTCTAGTGGAGAATTTCAACTGTACGAAATCAGTGCAAAGCAATGAGTTAGTGAATATCACTTCACATTTTTGCTCATTATACTCGTCCATATGACAATCATTTACCATGGCATTTTCACACATCACTCAGTGGACAAATCAGATCACAAAAAAAGAACATTTTAAAAACCCTTTGGTAGTTTTTGCACATGAAAGCAAAGAAAGAATACTAGATCCTTTTGAAGGCTCACATGTTTCAGAAATCAGCTGATTTTGCCCCAAAATGTTGCCCCAAAATGGGCTATATGAATTTTGCCCTAGAATTTGAGATGATTCTGCCCTGAAATGAGCTGATTTGTGTTGGAACTGTGAGGAGATTGCCCTGAATACGTTAGCGTTTCGCCCAGGTATAAGTTTCTTTTTGGCCAACACATATTGGTGTTTTTAAAACTCTTGGGGGGGGGGGGGGGGGTGGGCTTAGCAGGGGATGCACCCCTTTTTATCCCCCACATTGTCGTACACATATGACTTAGTATGTGCATGTGTGTGTGTGTGTGTGTGTGTGTGTGTTTGTGTTGATTCTGATCCAACTAGCAAGTCATGCGTATTTAAAGCATGTATTGTTAAAGGGCAATGAAACCCAAGCAAACTGTTGCTCTCATAGACTTGAAGAGATTAGGAGGAATAATCTCTGAAAGTTAGGGCATAATCTGGCCATAAACAAGAAAACTATGGCTCTTTGAAGATGAACTAAAAATGGCAACGCACTTTTACAGTTTTCTTCATAGTCACACTTTTCCATTCCCCAAACTCACGATATGTTGTGTATAAATGTATTCTACAAAACATAATGTTGAACTCAAACGAAGGGTAAACATATATTTTGAGAAAATTTAACAAAATTGAAATTTTGTGTACAAAACGATATGGGAAGTAGTCCACAACTTTGCCAGAGTGCGTTGCCCATTTGAGTCACTCATAGAAATAAATGGAAATTTTCAAAGAGACATAGTTTTCTTATTTCTTGACCGATTGTGCTCAAATTTTCAGGGACTATTCATCCTATATTTTAGTGTCTTATTTTGCATACCAAAATTTGTCCGGATTTCATATTGTCCTTTAAAATTAATTAGATCAGTTCCGTCGTCGGAACGGATTGGATCATGTATTCTGTGGTGTGCTTGATTATTATGTGAGGTTGACATCTAGCCATGGGCGTCACGTCAACAGGTGGGGGATGAGGTAGTCAGCAAAATCCACCTCGTTATGGGAGTCATACTATCCACCCCCATATTGGTTAGTGAAACAACAAACGGAATAGAAGAACTAATTTGGTTTTCGGTCTGTATATAGGGATGGGGGACATGTCTCCCTACAATTGAACCTACAATTGAAAAGTGAAGGGAATTTACTGCCCTCGCCCCCCGCCCCGCCCCATACACAGACACACCATTTCATACCTGATATACAAAATAATATGGTATTCAGCAATACTTGTTTTACATGCTTCAAACTTCACTAATAATGTACTGGACAACACTGATCGTCATTGGGGTTTATTATGTTGGCATTGTCTTCATCAATATTATGGCAAATTATTTTCACTAGAAAGAAAGTAGAAACGATCGAGTCACTCATTTTGAGAAGAAAAAAAATCATGTAAAAAAACGAAACTCAGATGATGAGAAAAGATATTGCTTTATTTTTCATTTAATTGAGATAAAAATGCCCGCTATGCACTCTAAACATTTTGAGTTGCCACCCCCAACATCATATAAACAAATTAAAAAAACTTTGAAGGGATAGTTGAGTTTCGGTTTAGAGGGCGCTGCACGAAATCATTTTTTTTGTGAGATAATGAAAAACTGAGTGTCAAATTTCAAAGAACATACAATTGTAATGACAGAATAAACTTTATTTGATCGAAATCGGTTCAGAGACGGCTGAACTATTCATAAATATAACCAATTGTAATTATTGCGGGGCCCCACAATAATTCAATAATTTTGAACCAACCGTTGAAAAAAATAAAAAATGCTTACACTTCAACAAAAATGTACAAAAGATTTGTTTAATAGTTTAATAGTTTCTATATATTGTAATTATACACTATGCTCAAACGAACGCTCACGACAAGCATTCAATTTATTAAATAGGAAGGTTAAAGTAAGAATTTCGATATTGAGTAAAGTCGCTGTAGGTTTACTTTTTGCACAAAGTAGTCGCTGTAGATTCTTAAAGTAAAAAAGAAAAATAAGATGTTACTATTTTTAATGTGCTAAAATGACATTCGTACTGTTGATATTAAATTTTAAACTAAGCGGTCGCGCGTAATATTCATGCCCTTAAAATAGTATTGAAAATAATGCATTTGGACATTAGATTTTAAAATTTGTATACGCACAGTATGTACAGGGCCAGGGTACCCCATATAATAATTGCATGGACATTTTGATATTATTATGTTTGGTGAAATACATTGTACTTTGTCTGTTATATCCTATTATTATTGGAATATGCCAGTTTTTATATAATTATACAATACGCTCAAACGAACGCTCACCTCAAGTATTCAATTTATTAAATAGAAAGGTTAAAGTAAGAATTTCGATATTGAGTAAAGTCGCAGTAGCCTTGTAGGTTTACTTTTTGCATTTTGTCCGCTTAATTGTTTTAAAATGGTATTTGATATTTAGTAATTATTGTTGTTGTTGATGCTTAAGGATATGACTTCTTTATTCCCGATGCGCCTTTTGTTATTTAATTGAATTAGGAATACATGTATTTAATATGATGATTGAATTAATTTTATTCAGTAAATTGTTACATAATGTATTATATTGTATTACGTTTAAGCCCTGCATTGACAGTTATGCGTCATGTCCTGGGCTATATGTAAGAGTCTGTTCACCTTTACTCTTGTTCCTTTGTTGAATTGACAATAAAGTGATATCAAATCAATCAATTTAATCGTTATTTTAACTAAACATCACATGCATAATTTTTTTTTTTATTAAAAATGGTTGAAACCAATGAGGTTTTAGAGAGCACCCTCTTGAGTTTTAACGACTCTTTTTTTAAAAATGATATGATGGAGTTATAACTATTAGTTTGTAATGTAGTGGTGCAGGTTTTGGTTCCTAAAAATCAGTTTGACCAAAACTATACTCTCTTTACCAAAACTCAACTATCCCTTCAACAGCATTGTATTGATTGGACAAAGTCATTTGTATTTATTTCTTTGAATAATTAAATAATTTAAGGTTATATCAGAAAAACTAAGTCAAATATGCATCATGCGAGTCATGCTCTCATGCACCGTGATACGATTATAATTATAATATGCAAATTACATTCACCATCGCCCTTTCAAAACTCTGTTGCAGATGTGGGACATGCATAAATGATGTAAAACAAGCTTTTACAAATATTTGTTTAAGAGCGACATGTGTTTAATTTGTCTGCGTGGAATCATATAATTATGATCTATCCAGGGATTTTGCTCATTGTACTATATTGCCTAGCTAAATACTCCAGAGAACTGTTGTTGGTGATCATGCACACGTGGTACACGGCATGAGCATTCATGTATTTAAAAGTAACATTATTATTATTATTAGTCATAATGATTAATAATGGTAATAAAGACTACTGGTCAAGATAAGGTAAATTTGAAATGGAGAATCATTCTCACGTATAAGTCCTCAATAAATGTACTTTCACATAGGCCTATATGGAATAAAAACCAACAAAAATACTCTAGTCTCCAAGCATTTAGACATAACAACTCAGTAAAGTACTGTCAATTGTGAATAAATTGAACGTTAACTTTGATTGTTATAATTCAGTTTATAAAGTGTAATTTCTACATACATGCATGGATTAAGTAAGCTCTCGATATATTGAGGGGAAAAAATAGTTACACATTTCATAAAAAAAATCTACAAATTTTTGTAAACATGGCAAATAGTAAGGCGTTGATCAGAGATGGCTTCAAATTTATGAAATTTAAATGTGCTCCACCAGAAATCGTTCAATTAGTACAAAAAAACAAACAATCATTTTGCTTAAAAAAAAAAGTAAAAGTGGAGATGTGCCGTATTGTTACATTGAACGTTAATATCGGGGAACTAAATGCTCACATACACTAAAAGCCTCTCTGTAAAGACCACTCAAGGAAATAATAATAATAATCATAATATATTACATTTATATTTCTAAGCGGAAAAGTAGTCTTTAAAAACAGGTGGTCTTATTGGACAGGTTCATTGCACGCAAACTGCTTCCCAGGAAGGACAGATGGTAGACACTAGACAGGTGGTCGTTATAACAGGTTTGACTTAAACATATACAATGGAACCTCGTTAAGAGGTCCTGCATGATTGTATTTTTGTATTTGTTAAAGCCCTGATATAAAGAGGTAAATCAGAGAATCAATGGACCCAGGTGCTATGACATACGAAATATAATGTATTGCTGATATTCGTCAAGTTATATTAATTTTTATATTCAAATCCATGATTAAAATACAGTTCTTTTATCTATTTCATATCTTTATATGATTATTAAATGAAAGTTTATACTCCAATATATGGGCAAAACCTTATTTACATATGGTGCGAAGCTCCATGCACTAAAAATGGGTGTGGTTAGTCAATGCACATCATACTTCATTGTCTTCGCAGTATAAGTGATCAACGACCATGAAGGCTAAATGGTTACTGACCCAGATGGCGTTATAATGGCGTTACTTGGCTTTCCTTTTTTTACATTTTATTGTGGTATACACACGCATGTACATATATTATGAGAACGTATGCGGATGAAATGCAGAACTACCGACTGAGATAGATGACCGACTCTAAATCACTAAATGAGGTATAAATATGACGCGTACATTATATAATAATTATCAAAGAGTGTCACCTAGAATACTAGTATTTTGCTAGTACTACTATCCTCCATCACAACCACCACGACCATAACCAACACCACCACCACCAACACCACCACTACCTACTACTACTACTACTACTACTACTACTACTACTACTACTACTACTACTACTACTACTACTACTACTACTACTACTACTACTACTACTACTACTACTACTACTACTACTACTACTACTACTACTACTACTACTACTACTACTACTACTAATAGTACTACTACTACTACTACTACTACTACTACTACTACTACTACTACTACTACTACTACTACTACTACTACTACTACTACTACTACTACTACTACTACTACTACTACTACTACTACTACTACTACTAGTACTACTACTACTACTACTACTACGACTACGACTACGACTACGACTACGATTACTTCTACTACTACTACTACTACTACTACTACTACTACTACTACTACTACTACTACTACTACTACTACTACTACTACTACTACTACTATTACTATTACTACTACTATACTACTACTACTACTACTACTACTACTACTACTACTACTACTACTACTACTACTACTACTACTACTACTACTACTACTACTACTACTACTACTACTACTACTACTACTACTGCTACTACTACTGCTACTACTACTACTACTACTACTACTACTACTACTACTACTACTACTACTACTACTACTACTACTACTACTACTACTACTACTACTACTACTACTACTACTACTACTACTACTACTACTACTACTACTACTACTATTTCTACTACAACCACTACTTATTCTTCTTTTTTCTTTATTGTGTTTTCCAAGTAGCTTCAGTATAGGATGGACTACAAGTAGAGTTGTGATGTAGTAAAACCTGCGCCATATTAAGCACAAGTACAGCAGGTATGACAGAATACCACCACGTGATTGGCTGAGTCAGACATCACGTGATAGCAATCCTGCGTTCTCATTCGTTAACCTACGGCACTAGTACTTAGGATGGAACATGGTCAATAATGATGACTTCTTCGCCCGCTGAATGTATACTTTCTTCCAGATCCAGTTCCAGTTCGCTTTAATGTTGTGTAATCATTGTAGAAATTGTAGAAGCTCCTTCCATAAAAGATAATTTATGATAGGCTTAGATACAAATGTATCAAATAAAATGATAATGTCAAAACCATCTAAAAGCTAAATAGCAAACGATTAATAGCTTGTCATGTTGTTTCGAAAGTTCCCTCACAGTAGTCACTCCCTGTAAGATACTTGAAGGAAGACGGAACACCTCGACGGACATCCAAAACGTTGCCAATTTAAGCAGTCGCGCACAGGTAACATTGACCGATATGAAATATCCAATACCTGCGGCACTACTACTTAGATTGGCAACGTGGATACATGGCATCAGAATAGTGGTGAGAAATTCAGCAGCTGTGACGTTTTGCCTCATGAACTTTTCGGCGGGTATGCAGTAGCAAGCTAGGGGCGTAGATAAACACAGGACAAAGGGGGAAGGGGGAGGGGTTGAAGTGGGTCAGCTGGTGCAAACTCATCTAATGAATGTATTGACGAACAAACGAATGAATGAATGAATGAATGAATGAATGAATGAATGAATGAATGAATGAATGAATGAATGAATGAATGAATGAATGAATGAATGAATGAATGAATGAATGAATGAATGAATGAATGAATGAATGAATGAATGAATGAATGAATGAATGAATGAATGAATTAATGATTGATTGAACGAATGAATAAATGAATCAACGAACGAACAAACGAATGAATGAATGAATGAATAATGAATGAATGAATGCATCTATTTATGTATAAATTAATTAATGAACGAACGGATGAACGAGAAAACGAACGAACGAAGGTACAACTGAAAGTAAGAACAACGGACGGATGGACGAATGAATGAATGAATGAATGAATGAATGAATGAATGAATGAATGAATGAATGAATGAATGAATGAATGAATGAATGAATGAATGAATGAATGATTGAATGAATGAATGAACAAATGAACTAACATACCTTTTATGAAGGAACAAACGAATTAACGAACGAGCGACTGAATGAATGAATTAACGAACGATTGAATAAACGAATTGATTTATGAATGGATGCACTGATAAATGACTTAATGAATAAAAGGTTTAATCTAGTATGTTGTAGCGGACTAATGTATTGATTAATGTATGACTGGATGAATTTAAATTTAAAAAAAGGTTTTCACATTTCATATAATATAAATTTGCAGCTATATACCAATAATAAATTTACAGTCACATGCAGTGCTCCAGTCTATAATAATTATGTTATGCCCAGGAGAAAATAAAAACACACATCGGAACATTATAGAGATGATTCTTTAACATTTAAGAGATTTGTTCCGACAATTGCTTACTTGTGCCCATTAAAATAAACAAAACAAAGACTATTAATACTAAATGAGACGCGCGTGAACTTCAAACTAGAAATATTTTGTAGCTTTATGTACTCGAGAAAATCTTGGTGCAAAATAATTATTTATCTATATATTGTATGTATTTATTTATTCACCACTCATGGGATGGCTCGCCCTTATATTAAAGCTACAAGCTGTTATTCAAAGGGGTCAAAGCATCATTTATTTGTTGTATGTTTAAGTTAGAAACGTTTCAAATAAGTATAATTTATATGTTTAATTCGTGTGTGTTTGCCAATTAGTTATATGGTTGAGACTCGAGACTGGATAAACACCAGTGTCTGAGATGATAAATCGATTATCGACGGTTTTAATAATCTCCAATTTATGCATTTAACCAATTGCCTACTGGAACCGGGTAGACCCTTTATTTACCCTATGGTGATTGCAAAATCTAGTAGGGAACATGTTAATGTAACTGCACCCTAGTATTCATTTTCGAATGCAAGAGTTGTGAGAAAATATTGCCACGTATATCGTGTATTAAAAAAGTTATTAATACCCCCACCCTTACGAAAAGTCCTACCAACACAACATGTTCTCGTAATACACCTCTGTTTCATACGATTACCTCGATTCGTCTTTTTTTTCTAGACATTGTAAACAAAAATAATCATCACAAAGAAGATAAAGTCTAGTCAAATGCATATGAAATAATACAATATGTGAAATTCATTAACACCAAAAGCCATAATCATGCCCCCAAAACCAACCCACCTCAGGAAATTACTTATTGACTTACCGCATTCAAAATTGCTCGTAGATTTTTATATAAGAGTCCTCTGGAAATGTTCCCTTTACAAATTAAATCTTGCGTGATGAATCTTTTCCTCCTTTTGCGCCTGGCCCAAAAACAAAACAAGGAAATGCTTGAAAATATTTGAATGTTTTCACCTCAGCTCTTCTTCCAAATTGACTGAAGCAAAATATTACTCTCTGACGCACAGCCTGTTGCAGTTTAAACTATACGGTAATGCCTGAATATTGAACAAAACTAACCCTGCTATCCGCTATAATAAAATTTTATTAGATCACCACGTGATGAGGTTTAAGCGTGAATATCAATTACATGTACATGTTTAATTTTTACTTTCTTTTTCAGCAGTATGTATTTAGCGTAGCCAGTGCGAAACTTGATCCGAGGGTACATAGGGTGGAGGTACGTAGAATATTCCCACGATGGCGGGACAAAATTATGTGGGAGAAAAATGAAATATTATGTATTTACATGTATTATATAGTTTCTCGGGATTTAATGTAGGACCAGAAGAAGGGGCTAGAATCCTCAATTGGGGGAGGAGAGGGGGGGGGGGGGGGGGGGGGGGCAGGGGATTTTCGTCCTTGGACCCCCACTCCTCGTAGCTACGCCACTGCATTACTTGTGTGTTTGTGCGCAAATATGGGTATGTTTGTGTGTTTGTGTGTATTTGTGTGTGTGTGTGTGTGTATGTATGGGTACATATGTATGCGTGCCTGTGCGTGTGTATGTTTACGAATTTGTGTGCTTGTGTGTACGTATGTGTTCGTGTGTTTGTGCGTGTGTGTTTTGTATATGTGTGTGTGCTTATGCTTGTGTGTTCTTTTAGGTTTAAGGGGGGTGGGGGGGGGGGGGGTAAACGAGACGTTAATTAGTATCATGTCGTTTTCTCTTTTTATCTTTTAAAACCTCCATTATGTTTATTTCATGGTATGTGAATTGAATATTACTTGATTTGTATTTGTATTTGTATTTTTTTGTTCAATGTAAGAATCATTTCTACTTTATATTTCATTATACTATAATATTATTGTTGTATTTCTTAACATTGAACATGTTTTATTCAATTGGAAATGTTATATGTTTATAATTTGGAGGAATAAAAATCACTTTAAAAACATATTTAAAAAGTGTTGAGGGTACTAGATATTCAATTTATGCAAATCACCCTTTACCTTGTGCCATTTGGCAAATGCATCCGTATGGTAATTAAACGTGTCGACGTGTAATTGATACATGTTTTTGCTGAATGAAAAATGCGGGTCTGTGAATAACACACTGAAGCGAAACAACCAAATCCCCCCAAAAGACTAAAGCCCTGAATGTAGATAGTCAATGAGTGAACACATGCAAATGTCGGCATAATAATACTGTATAATTATAGCATTTATAGAGCGCCATTGCATCTAGGTGCCCTATTAAAGCCCTGGTCACAACCCACCGTGCGTGTTTTTAGTCCGTACGTTTTTTGGGGAGGCCACGGCCGCTACGTTTTTCTGAAAACGTGGGGAGGGAGTGGCAAGAGCAGGGAGGGAGTACCGTCAACGCACGGTGTAAGTGCGTGGCCCGCACGCCACGCCTGGCCGTGAGCGGTTGCGTGCATCGTACGTTGCGCACGTGGTAAGTGCGTTGTACGTGCTTACAACGTGCTTACAACGTGCTTACAACGTACGGTCTCCGTGCGGTTGCCACGTTATCGTACGGAGGCCGTACTTACACGTGCTGCTCACGTACGGTGTCCTTACTCACTAAGTGCGTGCAAGTGCGAACAACCTTTTCTGCTCATATTATACTGCAGAAATCAGTGCGCACAACGTCTGTTGTAAGTGCGGAGCACGTGCTTACTCGGTACGGTCCACGTGAGTTCTGCGTGCTCATTGGACAGTTGAACTGGGGAAGTGCCGAGTAAGCACGGACCACGCACTTATCACGTGCGCAGCACGCACGTGCGCTCATTGGCTGTAGAACGCAGCGAAAACGCAGCGAACGCAGCGAAAGTTCCTCGTGCACTAAAAGTGCTACGTCGTGTCTGCGTGCTCCCAAATCCGTACTGAGTCGGTACTGAGTCGGTACTCACCACGTACGGATACCCAAATTTTGCCCACGTTTTTGCAAGTAGACAGCACGCACGGGGCACGTACTTGCAAGTACGGCGGGTTGTGACCACCGCTTAAGAGACGCATTATCTTGTGCACCATCTCAACTCCCAGGGGAGCAGACTAGTCCAAGCTGCCCTATGATGTAGAGCGCTACAGGCTAATTTTATAACACCCGACCAAGTAACCCATTTATACTCCTGGGTAGAGAGCAGCAATGTGGATTTATAAATCCCTTTCACTATTTCAGCACGGTCTTCTTTAATTAGTTGAAATGGTAATATCATAACTACATTTTGCGAGATATGCGTGGTTGGAGAGTTATGTAGTAAGTCCATGGTTGGATACACACTCATACATGTGGTGTATTTGAGTGCACATCTGTTCAAAGTTCCATGAATTAACCAAAATGGCAATATTATATGTTGAGGACTGTGTGCATATAGCAATTCTTGTCAGACACAATGTTACTATACATAATGCTGTACATTGGTTGATTAACATTTATATACCACACATTACAAAAATACAAAATTACAAATGACTAGGTAAAAAGCCTGTTATCATTCAAAAGGAGTCGTTAAAACTCAACGAGGGAGCTCTCTATAAAAACTCATCGGTTTCAAACATTTAAAATAAATTATTGTGCACGTGATGTTTTGCTGAAATAGTGATTAGATAGAGAGATAATCAACAACTATTAAAAAACCTCTTTTGTAAATATTTTTGAAAAGAGGACGCATTAAAAAAAAAAAATTAACGGCTGGTTCAAAACTATCGAATAATTGTGCGGCCCCACATTATTATTACAAATGGTTATTATGTTTATGGATATTTCAGCCATTTCTGAACCGATTTTGATCAAATAAAGTTTATTGTATACTCTTTTAAATTTGACATTTAGTTTTTCATTATCTTACACAAAATTAGTTTGTGTAGCGCCTTCTATACCAAAACTCAACTATCCCTTTGACATCCAAATTGTAAGAGAATTAATGATTCACGCAATCAACATTGAAACATTTTCATAGCCTTACATAGTAGGACTGATAAACGCGCTTTTCTTTTAAAAGTTGATGAAGTGGATTAAGCGCCTTTTAGAATTAAGGTCTTGATATTCTATAATTATGATACAATAGACCGCTTCTGTAATGTATGCAAATAATATTCGTATGACGTCAGACTCCCCGTTGGCAAGCAACTAGGTCCGGCAAGCTCCGGCAAACTTAGCTTGCCGGACCTAGTTACTATTGTTAAGCTTGCCAACGGGGAGTCTTACGTCATACGCATATTATTTGCATACATTACAGAAGCGGTCTATTGATGAACTTTCTTTCAATATATGTATTCACCGCTCCCCCAATAAGCGTCGATGAAAAGGATGACGTCATTCATTGAGACCCGAGGACTATTTCACCAAAGAGCCTAGTTCCGACGTGAATCTCGACTTCATCCGAAAGTGCCCGAAGTACGTCTCGGGTTTCATCCGATGATAGCCGATGTACTTCTTTTCGATGAACACGTGACCGTGTCATTGTAATCGAGATAGTGGGCATTACCTTGTGTTATAACGTCAATGCCCATTACATCGGTCACATCGACATGATCACGTGACTTGAAAGTGCTTATCTTCCAGATATGATGACGTCATTGTCGGTGCTGTTGACTGTATACAAAATAATTATGTTCTTAAGCGTCAGGGTTAGGGTTATAATTAAAGATGGGTCTGGGTTACAAATGAAGGGTTCTCATGCAAAACCCGACCAATTCAAGAAAACTGCGATTAATACCTGTTGAAAAACAATGAAAATGATACGACAATTTGCAATAATTTTAAAGAGGTAGTAGTTAGTTTTGGTAGAGAGGGCGCTGCACATCACAATTCTTTTGTGAGGTAATGAAAAACTGACTGTCGAATTTGAGAGAACATGCAATTTTAATGGCAGAATAAACTTTATTTGGTCAAAATCGACCCAGAAACGGCTGAAATATCAATAAATATATCTGCTAATTAGATGATTTTTTTCAAAAAATGCAAAAAAAATGCTTGCATTTTAAAAATGTTCAAAAGCATTTTTTAAATAGTTGTTGATGATCTCTCTATTTAATAATTATTTCAATAAAACATCACATGCATAATTTTGTATGAAAATGTTTGAAACCAATGCCTTTTTAGAAAGCGCCCTCTTGTGTTTTAATGGCTCTTCTTGAATGATAACGGGCTTTTTACTTAGTCGTTTATAATTTTTGTATACCTTTCGAGCATGGTGGAGTTATAACTATTAGTTTATAATGTTACTGTCCAGGTTTGGTTACTAAAGTTCAGCCTTACCAAAACTGTACTACCCCTTTAACATATATATTCCCAAATATACCTTGATATGCAATTAGTGCGATATCTTTAAAAAGATAGTATTTTGTGTTATATGTTTCTACCTTTATCTGAAAAAATACTAGAACGGCGTTTATTGCTTTTTGTATATAATCTCTTCAACTATAAGTTGGGGCGCTTCTTGTCACTATTTCGGCGGGGGAGAGTGAAAAGGGTGAAGTCGATTTTGGGATGAAATGAGTTACATGGCCTAGCTATAGTCCCACTGCACCGTATCTCTTTCCATTTCGTATATATCCGACAAAAATCTGGCGAAACGGTCAGTATCTAGCAAATTTTCAAAAGTTTCATGACGTTTCGTTTCACGGGAAACGGAGCCGAATTAAAAGTATCCTACTAGTCCATCCTGAACTTGGATCGCATTATTTCGTTTCCTGTTAGTATATTCCGGATGTCAAACGGATAGAAAACGAAAGGAGAAACGGTACAGTGGGACTAAGCCATTATACACATCATCTTGTAGGTAGATAGTATTAGAGTATAGGTAGTTCTCTATCTTTGTAATGACGAATTTTCAGATAATAATTATTTCTAATAACAAGTTCTAATTAATAATAAAGAACTAAATTTGGTACTACAAGGCTCCCAACGGAAACAGTACCAAGTACAAAAAGGGACTCGGTGCCATTGCCTTTCTCAACCTCGTGTTATTTTTCCACTTATCATGCTATGATATCCCCCTTTTGGCATTATTTTGTATAACAACATTTACCGTAAGTGGCGCTATATCACAAATCATTCTCCATACCAATGTAGCAAAAACTGTGCAGCATTATGGAAACATTAGCATCAATTAAGAACATAATAGGCCTCCATGACGGAAGAATGCAATGTTTTATCTTATTTAATTTTATTTATTTGATATATTTTCAACATAATCTCATAATACAAAATATTCATTATAAAGAAATGCATTTATAATAAGACATGAATAACTAATTCATTTGGCATGTTTGTACAGCGCTTTAAAAAAAAAAATTGATACAAAGCGCTTAACAAAAATACACAATAATTACAAGTACAACACTAACAATCACAAAACAATCCTTAACAATACATTTTGGAACAAAAACAGATATAATACGCTCTGACTTCATAGTGTGACACTTTCTCTTTCACTATGTGGACTATGACTAAGGGAGAACACACTATGTCGACCATTTATCAATTTGAACATTTGTTTAGTCTCGACACCCGTCACGCTATAAACACACTGTGCGCACTGATGGGTGCATCGTGGTGTGTTAACAGTGTGTTCACAATGTGCTCACGGTGTGTTCATAGTGTATCCACAATCCGTTCACAGTGTGTTCATATTGTGTTCACAGTGTATCCACAATCCGTTCACACTGTGTTCACATTGTCTTCACAGTATCTTCACAGGATTTGTACAATGTTACTATACAAGAATGGTTAACGATTAATTTCTGTAATAAGTTCGTGGAACAATAACAATTGAAAAAGATATATTCAGTTTTTAGACTCGCGTGACATAACTTAATATTTTCAAATCCGAATGAAACATCTTCTGAAAAGTTTTCTTGTAATTGGTGGTGGAATATATTTCTTAATTACTCCCTTTTCCCCATATCAAATAAAATATTCCTTCATTTACTTTTCACACATAAAAGTATAATTCGGAGTGTTGTCCCTCCTTTCAGAAAACTGAAAACTGGGGGTGTTTCACAAAGATTATAAGTTGAACTTGAATATTACGTTGGACTTTAATACAATTATAGAAAGTTTTGAGCTGGTATCAAAAATGTATAAAATAATGTTAAAACATAACATAAAAATAAAGGAGGAGATTTCATAAATAAATTCTTGATGACAAATTTCTTGAAAATATCAAATATTTGCACTTTTGCTTATAGTGGCCTACCATAATGTTAAAGGGTAGTACAGTTTTGGTAAGGCTGAGCTTTAGTAACCAAACCTGGACAGTAACATTATAAACTAATAGTTATTACTCTACCATGCTCGAAAGGTATACAAAATTACAAACGACTAAGTAAAAAGCCTGTTATCATTAAAAAGAGCCATTAAAACACAAGAGGGCGCTTTCTAAAAAGGCATTGGTTTCAACCATTTTTCATACAAAATAATGCATGTGATGTTATATTGAAATAATGATCAAGTAGAGAGATCATCAACAACTAAATTATTTAAAAAACGCTTTTGAAAACTTTTGAAAAAGTGTAAGCATTTTAAAAATTTTCTGAAAAAATCATCTAATTATTTGGGCCCCAAATAATTATAAGATCAAATATATTTATTGATATTTCAGCCGTTTCTGGACCGGTTTTGACCAAATAAAGTTTATTCTGCTATTAAAATTGCATGTTCTCTCAAATTCGACACTCAGTTTTTCATTATCTCACCAAAAAATTGTGATGTGCAGCGCCCTCTCTACCAAAACTAAACTAATTCCATTAAGTACACCTTGGAATTTAAGTTCAACTTTAAAGGGGTAGTTCAGTTTTGGTATAGAGGGCGCTGCACGAAATAATTGTGTGTGAGATAATGAAAAACTGAGTGTAAAATTTGAAAGAGCATACAATTTTAATGGCAGAACTTTATTTGATCCAATTCGGTTCAGAAACGGATGAAATATCAATAAATATATCCGATCGTAGTAAATCTGGGGCCAAGATATATTTGGATGATTTTTGTAAAAATTTAGAAAATGCTTACACTTTTTTTTAAATTTTCGAAAGAGGTTTTTGAATAGTTGTTGATGATCTCTCTATTTAATCATTATTGCAACAAAACATAACATGCATAAGTTTGTATGAAAAATGGAAACATGAAGCCATATGCACGAAACTAATTATTTAATTGCAAAATAATTAGAGATGGTCGGTGAAGTGTGGCCTAATAGAGCCATGGGTACTAGCCAATATACAGGAGAGAAACAAAAAATATATATGTATATTATTTTGTCTTCAAATACTTACCCGCCATGTTGGCTGCGACATTAAGATCTGGTCCATAGCGGATTATTCCGATTTGATCACGCTCAGAATGTGTGACAACAAATTATACGTTCTAGAATGCGCTTGCTATAATATTCATATTATAACAATGACCCTTATGTCGTTAAGAACTGACCATTCGCTCGATCGTAGCCATCAAACTCATACGGTGTATTTAGGTCCTGAGGAATAACGTACCAAAATACCAAGCTCATCGCGTGATCAAAAACAGTTTGATACCTGTGTCGGATCTACTTTGAAGCAACATTGTGTTAAAAAACAAAACAAACCAAAACAATACTATAATCGTAGTTGTAATGTATTAATACAATTATTGTCCATGATTTATATATAAGATGTAATGTACAACTTCAATAAACTGGTCTGCTTTTAGGCGGCCAAAGTATGCAACGCCAGATGAAAATGGACCGATTTCAGCAGACACTTCAATATATGGAACGGTCTGCTTAAAGTTTATGCCGAGTTCCCTAACTTCAGAATGATGTAAACGAACACATTCCAACAAACACTTCACTCTTGAATAGGCTGCTTCTAGGCCAAATGTATAACTTCAGAATGATGTAAACGGACACATTCCAGCAAACACTTCACTCTTGAATAGGCTGCTTCTAGGCCAAATGTATAACTTCTGAATGAAGAAAACGAAGAACTTCCAGCAGACACCTGTACCTTGCTCCTAAGTGGGTTGGAAGACATGTGCTTCATAAGCGGGAGGTTCTTCGGGTTTTATTAGCAAGGACTTCAGGGCGAAAAAATGCACTCGACTTTTCTTGACGGGTACCAGTAGATGTGACGCCGAATCCCGCCATTTTGGATAGTTACGAGACGAAACATGCAGGCACCTTGTAACATGAACAAAACATGGGGAATATCAAACTATAACAGCATAATTTACGATGAGTCGTGTTTGTTCTATTTGAGTAATGTTTCTAAATTGTTGGCCATTATCGCTTTTATTCATGATGGTGTGCTCTTTATTGTACTTTGGCAAAGGCTATCAAAAACATGAAGAGTACCTAAGGCTAATGATGTGGTTCCTTTTCAATTAATTCAAATCACCACGTTATAGAATTATTTTCTTCTTCGTCATCATCATCATCAACATCATTATCATCATCATCGTCATCATCGCATCGTCGTCGTTGTCGTCATCACTATAATCATTATAATAATTAGCATCATTGTCATCATCATCATCATTATCATCGTCATCCCCAGCTAGCCACCTGACGTTGGGCCGATGTCGGAATTTGGTTGCCGGATGTCGGCATATCGCCGTTGGCTCGAGGTTAAAATGTCCGCCAGCCCAACATCGTCACGACGTCATTTTTGTGATATATTGGCATAACGTCATTTTCCGACAATGGCCCAACATCATCTCATGACATGATGTTGGGCCATTGTCGGAAAATGACCTTATGCCAATATATCACAAAAATGACGTCGTGTCGATGTTGGGCTGGCGGACATTTTAACCTCGAGCCAACGGCGATATGCCGACATCCGGCAACCAAATTCCGACATCGGCCCAACGTCAGGTGGCTAGCTGGGTCATCATTATCATTATCATCATCATCATCATCATCATCATCATCATCATCATCATCATCATCATCATCATCGTTGTCGTCGTCATCATCATCATCATCATCATCATCATCATCATCATCATCATCGTTTATCATCGTTGTCGTCGTCATCATCGTCGTCATCATCGCATCGTCGTCGTTGTCGTCATCACTATAATCATTATAATAATTAGCATCATTGTCATCATCATCATCATCATCATTATCATCGTCATCATCATTATCATCATCATCATCATCATCATCATCATCATCATCATCATCATCATCATCAACAGTTTGAAAATTAATCAATTCAGTAACATCAACGCATTATAATCTACCTAGAAGGGAATCGTCGTTTATGGCTTCTTCGCGTGAGACGACGTCGGGCAAGAGACAATCGTCCGTAAAATCAAGAATGTCCGGTAGTATATAATAATATGTGAATGTTGTGGTTGGGTGAGTAAATAAAAACATACATGATGCATATGTGCCTGCATTGTGTGTAAGTATGTTCATGAGTATACCTGCATTGAATATTAACACAAATACCAATAAAATAGATTAATAATTTATTTACAACGTTTCAGTTTATTTCTTTCCATTTCCAACAAAACTAAATTGACTAAAATATTAGTATAATTGTAAAATATCAATGAGATATATAAAAAGGATTAATCATTATAAACATAACGGTAGCTCTCCTGCACACTTTATATGTGGAAACAATCAACTTAATTCCTAGTATATATTCTATACGAAAACTTTTATGCAATGTAAGGGACACCCCCTCTGGAAGCATTTCTTCGTAATGTTTTAATACAATGAATGTACAGACCGGCACCTATAATCATAATTTGTATAAAGAGATATCGCACATTGCGTGTGAGAATATGATCTTGGTTATTATATGGGTATGCACGTATTTGAGAATATCAAAAATAGGGGTATACAGTAAGGTGATCAAACTTCTCCTTGCACCAGTATTGTCTTACATGCATTAGCACACAGACTACCACTACCAGCACATGCTCATCATTACCCGCATGCGTTCACACGCAGGGTGATGATCTTCTCACACGTTGCCTACATGTTGGGAAATTTATGGAAAACATCTACGTATATGATTGGATAATATTGTTGAAATAGTATAAGAAAGGTTTACTATGGTGAAGTCTGGTAAACAAAGGTGTTACACATGATTCTCGAAGTTAAAACAAGACCCCCTATTTTTCCCCTAGTTTCAAGCAAATGTTCAGCAAATTGTTACCTTCTTTTTAACACAAAACCAGGTACGAATTGGCATTATATCAAAATAACCATAATTTCTGCATTTCGAGTACACATCTTTCAAAACGCCCCCTTTTAAAGACCTCATGAACACCAACAAACATTTGGCCCTCAATGATACCATTTGTTTTCTTCATATTTCGAGAACAATGTGATAACATTTGTACCGGTCCCCCTGTTCTTATCTCCGCGAATATTGTCATGAAATTATATAATTATATACCCTTTGTTACATACACCGCGAACATTTTGATGTTCATGAATACAAGCGAAAATGACTCCCTAATTTAATGTACGTGAAATTGTGAACAATCATGCGTAATGCACAGGGCCAATGTATATAAAGTGACACCACCGGGGTTTCCCCTGCCGGAAAGAACACAGTGTACCACTTACTCTATGGTGTGGACCTCAGTGTGAACACACCGGATAATCTATGTTAAATTGGAACGTTTTAATAGTTTGAACACTCATCACACTATGAACACACTGTGATCACACTGTAAACACACAGTAAGCTTACTGTCACCACACTGTGAAAATGCCTGTGTTTACAGTGTGTCAAATAGTGCTCACACACAGTTCTCACATGCAACAATGTCAAAGTGTGCTCACATTGTGTTCACAATGTGATGGGTGTTCATACTGTTAAAACGCTCCATAGTCTACACAGTGTGTTCATAGTGACCACTGTGGTCCACTCTGTGTAACACAATATGTTCACACTGTGTTCTTTCCGCTAGGGCTAAGGTAACATGTGAACGCAAGGTTGACTTTGCTGGGAGAAAACTTGGGTGACGATGCAGCTGTGAAGGAATTAACATTTGAGAGGGTATATCGAATTACTCGCCAATATAATACCGATTTGAATAGCTTTTTATACCTCGTTAGAAATACAATATTACAGCTAACTACCACCATACAATTAATGTATATATATTTGAAAAATATTAACACGATAATTTGTTAACACAATATAATAACGCTTTGAATGTCTTGTATACGTTAAACATATACAAAATTACAGCTTTGTATACGTTAAACATACAATATTATAGCTAACTACCACTACCACCGTAAAATTAATGTTTATTTTCAAAAAATTAACATGAGTATTTGTTTCGTTTTATGTGCTTGGATGACCATGCAGTTGTTCTAAAATCGACGTTAAGATAACCCGCTTTGCATGTATAGTTTTAGATTCTTTGAAACCGTTTAATTGCAATGTAATTTAGTAGGAAATAGGATAAAACAAATACTGTAAAGTATACGGTATGCCAGGTACGATAAAACAAATAGATATGTGTAACCTATAGTGCTTTATATAATTGCAAAATATGAAAAGTATGCAATAGATCTAACATTTGTTTAAAGCGTACATACATGACTGTAGCATTTTATTAAAGGTTCACCGTATAGAATTAGAATTAAAACAAATCAATAAGTCATTTAGATAAAGGCTTGCCTATTATAAATAATATAACAAAATAGAATGCAGTTTTCGATAAATCGTAAAATATTTCAATAATCTTGTAACTGAATGATAGTGATATATACTGGTTATTAAATATCACTCTGTGAAATTTCGCCAGTATCTATGAGCTAACCTCAACAGTAAAGATCTTTAAAGTGTTCTAGTAACATTGTCCAAATCCACAAATATTACTTAGAACTCTAGTGGTTCTCTCATACCTTGTTGTATTCGTATTACCAAAAGAAGCATGGAACAGGTTTCGGTTTTTCTAATTTCCCTTTCGTTAAAAGGATATTTACGATGGAAGCGTTCAGATGTTTGATTATCCACTGGAAAGCTATAATCAGTGCAATTATGAGCAAATAATCACTTTACATTTTCGCTCATTACTCGGCCATATTATAACATTCATTTAATAACGTGAAATTTTCATTATTACTCATGCAGTGGACGTATGAAATCCCAACAATACACATTTTATCAAGCATTCATCACGTTGTGTACATTGTCAACAAGGTTACTCGATCCCTTTAATGGTGAAGAAAGTGCAACGTCGGTTGAACGCTCAGCAGTGGTGTAGCCATGGTTGTGGGGTGGGGGGGGGGGGGGGGGGGGGTGGATGGGGCAAAGAGGGGGGCACGGATTCCCAAAAGGAGAAACACATGGACCATCAATGTAACCAAATTTCGAACCACGAATCCGTTACTTTTGTATTTTCCACCGCGGTATAAGGAGCATGATAGGAGGAGGGGGGCATGATTTCTCGCGCAAGGATCGCGGTGGGGGTGGAGGGGGAGGGGGGGGGGGTGGGCATCGTTCTCTTACCCCCTTTTATATAACTACGCCACCAAAACGTGGGTGTTTGATATTATTATCGCTTCTCTCATCATTGGGATAAACAAAGTGTTCAGCAAATCTTTATTACGAAGAAATATCTGGGCCAAAGCCAAGAGGGATTTATCATTTCATAACAGCGCTCAATATCGACAAGTTGTTTTTCACATTGTCTGTTTTTTGTTATCGCTATCTATCTTGGATCTAGAACCTGTTATCCCATGTTCTATAGGTGTTCATTCCTGAGGAATGCTGATTGGTTATGATTGACAAGTGGTTTATACAACTTGTGCAAAAATTGGCAAATGGTTGATAAAATATGATTTAATTTTGTGATCTGATATGTTCACTGACAGGGTGATGTGTGAACATTCCATGGTAAATGAATGTGATATGGCCGAATTACGAGCAAAATGCACAGTGACATTCGCTAACTCACTGCGCTGACTAATTTATACACAGTCATAATTATTTACTAGATAATTATAAATCTGAACACTTCAATCATACATATCTGTATAACGGAAGAGGATTTTGGAAAATCGAAACCTGTTGCATGCTTCTATTTGCGAATACAATGAGGTATGTGAGAACCCCTAAATAGTTCCAAGTAAGTTTTGAGGATTTTGACAATGCTACTATCCAGCTAGCCACCTGACGTCGGGCCGATGTCGGAAGTTGGTTGCCGGATGTCGGCATATCGCCGTTGGCTCGAGGTTAAAATGTCCGCCAGCCCAACATCGTCACGACGTCATTTTTGTGATATATTGGCATAACGTCAATTTCCGACAATGGCCCAACATCATCTCATGACATGATGTTGGGCCATTGTCGGAAAATGACGTTATGCCAATATATCACAAAAATGACGTCGTGACGATGTTGGGCTGGCGGACATTTTAACCTCGAGCCAACGGCGATATGCCGACATCCGGCAACCAACTTCCGACATCGGCCCGACGTCAGGTGGCTAGCTGGGTAGATCCCTTTAAACATTATTGTGGACGTGTTGTGTTGTGACCCGCACCTATTAAGATATTTTAAAAGAAAAATGTTATGCCCTGCATTATTGCATTTAGTATTTCCTTCAGCAAGACATTCGATGATATATTTCTTACTCTCACACATAAACACTTTCAACGCGCATTTCTCATTTATCGTTTTAATTCCGAAAATATATCTTCCTTTGCCAGGATACAAGAAAAATAATAAACAATTCATTTTTAAAAACTCAATTTGAAGCATTTTAAGTTTATAGTGTTAGTTTGAATAATATAGTTATTGTTCTATATACATCGTTACGCATAATTATATAAATTGTATCGTGAATATAAAATATGAGGTCTTACAATGAGGACACACAATTGTGGCGTTTTCGCTGTATAACAGGTTTTAATAAACCATTAAAGTAACATTGATTGTGGAAATTCTATAGATTCGCGAATGAAAACAATGTATTAATTTCTTGAAAAAAATTACCAAATAAAATCGTGTCACGAAGTTCTGTTTTAATTCAACTTCAGATCTACAGTATCTCGTTTGCGACTCCGAGCAGAAATTTAACATGTGTATTAATTTATATGCACATCTTGCTAAATAGTCATCAAGTTTCTGTTTGAATGTTCCATTGAATATTTTTAAATGATTATACTCGATTCTAGAACCAGCAGTTTTCAGGAGAAACTGCGCGGGATATCTCATTATGCGGGTACCAAACTAAACATGCACGCAACACCTTGGAAACTCGCACAGCAAGCCAGTCTAAACTTACGGGTTAGAGTGAAAAGGCATTTAGTCGAATTTTTTGCTAAAATTGAGTACTGCATACCGTCTTGTAGGTCGGAGTCTGTTCACTACGTGATGCCAGCATTTCAGATAATAATGTTCTAACATCTTGGGAATATTTATAATAAAAACAAAAGATGGGCGCTTAATTTGTAAATATTTATACATTTGGAAAATATTTCTGAAAAACGAAATTTAAGAGCGCCCTGTTTCTACATTTAAGGCTTTAAACATGACGAAATAAAAGTAAAAAGTGACATAGTGCCCTTTGCTTCATTTTCTCATACATAACACACACTGTACTCATACCACCTGCACATATAATGAGAACACATTTAAAGAGAAAACTTCTTGTCGCAAATAAGATATATTCGTTATGATATTTCAGCATGATAGTTGAAAGCGAAACGTGTCAATAATGTGCTGTACTTGGCACAGCGGGAGTTTGCTGATTGGGGAGGGGGAGGGGGGAGGGGCATACTTTATGTTTTCTTAATTTTACCCTTGAAAATGTATGTTATATTGCCACGAAACTTGTGCCTCTGAGATACTGTAATGTAAAAATTATTGGAGAGAAAGTTGTTGTTAGAGTTGTTTTTATTAATCCAGGTTAGCCTCTAGTGCTTTTTGCACTGTTCTCCCAAATGCCATTGGATACATACCCGCAATTAATCTAGCCTTTACTATGCACTCTCTCCACTCCCTGAGGAGTATTCCAGCAGGCGCTATTTAACAGTGCACTCATGCTTTAACACACCCTCATTCACGTATTATCTGCATTACTCAGCAAAATCCAACTCGGTATGGGTTCTTCTTTAATATTATGACGTCATACTATCCAATAGTGGGTGAATAGTTAACATCGTGAAATAACCCTCGAAACATTTTTCGGACTAGTTCTGCATGAACATCATGATTATGGCTAATAATTGTACGATACATTATTGTCATTTTTTCATAGTATTATTACACTAATTTATACCGTTATTACTGTTATTAATACACCACACTTATATACGAAGGGAATATTATCCTTTGTAAGTGATTTAATAGATTGAAAAGGGGCATTTGACCACATAAATCATAGCATGTTCTTAATGAAAAGATGGTAAATTTTGGAATGCATGACATTGCGTTTGAGTAGTTTGAAATATTACGTACTTACACGAAAAGGTATCATAATTTATTTCGGTAATGCATTCTATTTATAATAACTATATGGATTATATTTTACTTACTTTTGATACATGACTCATGATTTATGTTTTATTTATGTTATAAACAGTATTGTATTGCAGTTGTTTTATTATTTTATTATATGAACGTGATCTCGTTGTTAATCTAGCTACTTCAAACGTAAATATCAAAGTTGACCGATTTCGAAGAAAATCTTGTCATCTTGATAATGAAAAAATGAAACTACATACTTATATGACAAAAGGGATACATTACGTAAAATATTAAACAATCGGAAATAGGGAGAGAGGTGCGACTGGGAGTATGAGGAGAGAGAGAGAGAGAGAGAGGGAGAGGGGGGGGGGGGAGGGCGAAGGAAGAAAGGTGGGAGATTTTGTTTATTTTTTATTTTGTTTATTTAATTTATTTTTTATTTAATTTATTTTATTTATTTTTTTATTTTATTTTATTTTTTGTTGGGGGGAGGGGGGGGAGGGGGGGGGGGGGGGGGGGGGGAGAACAGCGATGAATGACAGGTGAGGTGCCAAACAGATTAATTATGAAATAATGGAGAGGACGCCTCCGGCGTGGGATTGTGTGGTGAGAAACGAAGTGCGAGGTGCACTTTTTCACTTTCGGTCCCGTGGTGAAACCAAATGTGCGTGCTGAGATTTTTCGGCGCACTTTCAGTATAACATGTATAAAAGGGCGAGTTAATTGTCATCGTGTAAGATTTGATCGGTCGCATGTGAAGAACTCGACACCTCGATCTGACTCTCACCTCAAGTAAATCTGACAGTATAACTTTCGTTATTTCGAGCGGCCGCACTGTGTCATCCTTATGGCTGTGTCTTTAATCAGGGGACGGACAAACATAATTGATTGAGGACGGAATTCAAAGCAAATCGAGTTCACCATGGCAACGGTCACATCGAAGGTGATGAAGCTGTTCCTTTGTGTCGTGGTCATTTGCTGCCAACGACGTCTCCCCATCGACGCCAAGTCCGTGATCGGTTTCGAAGAGGAGTTGGCGGTTAGCAGCGCAAACGTTGCAGACCAACCAGCAGACGAATCGGCACGAAATGAGACAATTACGTTCGAAGTCGACGACGATATGAGAAATGGAAGCCACATATTTGCGGATCATTTTGATGAAATGGTTGATGGGACGGCTACATCCGATGACACATCCCCTAACTCCGGCAACCTCGCGGTTGACATGGTTAGTGGTGACAGCCAGACTGGTGTAGACCATTCGCTGGACGAAGCTTTGCAGAATGGGACTAATGTTTTCGAAGCCGCTGCCGACGTCGTTGTAGAGGTGAGAAACGGTAGCCAAATAGTTTCAGAAGCTAGTGCGCTCGGTGAAAATGATGCGGAAATATTTGAAATCGAGGTCAAGGACATGATGATTGATAAAAGCCCCGACGTCGATTTGAATAATGGATTGTACCCGTCAATGGACAAAGCTTTGCGAGATGGAATGATGTCGATGTCCGATGTCGATGTCCATGTGGAAGTGAGAAATGGCAGTCACATCATATCGGACTTATTAATGGACGAGATGACGCCGGATGAAAATGTTCTCACTGAT
Source organism: Echinarachnius parma (assembly GCA_037951105.1). Taxonomy (NCBI): domain Eukaryota; kingdom Metazoa; phylum Echinodermata; class Echinoidea; order Clypeasteroida; family Echinarachniidae; genus Echinarachnius; species Echinarachnius parma. The sequence continues at coordinate 50,674 of JBAMJV010000776.1, forward strand.
TCCAAAGGGGACATCGAGATTGAAGAAGATTTAAATGATGAAACTCCGAGTGTATCCGAATTGAACGTGGTCATGTATTCACCCGATAGTGCCGCCCAGTTTGAAGTCGACAACCAGAGCGTAGTAAGCGATGAAAGCCCTGGTCGTCCGAACCCTTCTGACGATAAAGCTGCGCCATATGACATTACTAATAATGAGTTCGAAGCCATCGTTGAAGAGGAGGATGAAGGTGACAAAAGCATGAATGGTAGCAGACAGAGTGCGTCGCTCAATTTGGTTGACGATGCTGTTGCGGATAAAAATATAACAGATCAAGTCGAAGCCGGGTTCGAGATGATTTCAGACATTTCCAGTGCGATGACGTCGATCCCTTTGGCGGACGAAGCTTCGATCGAAACTACCAGCCAGTTAGAAGCTACCGTGGAAGATGTGATTGTTGGTGACATCGTTTCAGGTTCTCGGCACGTTTCGATGAACGACGTCGAGCCCGAAGAAAGTTCCGGCAAGGTCGAAGTCGCAGTCAAGAATGACATCATCGACGAAGTGATTGTCGAGCGGTAGTAATTCAGTTACCCCACACCTAACGGTGAACGAAGCTTCCCACAATGAAGATGATACCGCCGATGTCGATGACATCGACAATATGAAGATGAGTGATATAAGTCCGGGTATGTCGGATGCATCCATCATGTCCATGGACGACACCTCACTCGATGTAACTACCGTCCTATCCAGAGTGAGAATCGACGAAGATGCGATCTTGATGACCGGTGACAATGCAAACATGTCAGGTGATACCAATATATTTGAGAATAAAACTACCATGGCTTCATCCGATGATAAAGATGCCGCCAACTTCGCTGCCAGTGGTGACGTCGAGACGGCCAGCACGAGTGACAGAAGTCCGGCTTTAATGGACTCATCGGCGGAAAAACATTTGAAAGATGAAACTACCACTAAACCCAGTGAAGTCAATGATCATGATGATGCTGTGATGTTGACTGGTATCAACGCAAGCCTATCAACAAACGTGTCAAGTGAGACGCATGTATCAGAGAATGAAACTGTTATGGTCATTCCTGATGAGAAAGATTCCGCAAACCTCGATGCCAGTGCCAAGGACGAGATGGGAATGAGAGATATAAGTGCAAGCTTGTCAGATGAGGTAGAGACTTCGCTCGATGAAATTACCGCCGAACCCAGAGAAGAGGTAAATGGAGATGTGATGCCGGGCATGTCGAGTGATTCACGACTATCAGAGAACAAATCCGTCATGGCTACACCCGATGAACAGGCTACTGCCAACTCTGAATTAAGCGTCAACAACACGATGGTGATGAGTGATAAAAGGCCGACTTCGTTGGACTTACAGTCCGTAGACACTAATAAAAATACTACTCAAGTCAAAGAAGGGATCGAGGAAGATGTGATGTTGAGTGATGGCAACAGCTCGAGTTTGTCGGAGGAAGCGATGGGCGAGGAAGCTCTAGCTATTGATGATAATATCCGGTCCGAGAAGAAGTTGGAGATGGGCGAAGTAGCACCGAATGCATCGATCCAATCGATTAACGAGCAAACGCCAGATGCAAACGGTACTGCCCAAACCAAAGTTCATGTCTCCGAAGAGATGCACAAGAGCAGCTCATCAGGTGGGTCCCTTCCAACCATGCCGTCTACAACTCATTCCGATGTTGACCTCAACGACGACTCGCTTGGTGATGCCGATATCGGTGACGAGGTAATCATGAGCGAAAATGATCCGCCACTTTCCAAAGTATCGACTGATGAAATCATGCCGAATATGTCTTTTTCTCGTTCCAACAATGGCATTAGCGAAGACGCGCTTGATGTCAGTATCAATGACGAGGTGACCATTGGCGAGCAACATGGTCAAAGTCTGAACGTTTCTGAAATATCGACTGATGAAATCATGCCGAATATGTCTTTTCCTCTTTCCGACGATGGCCTCAGCGAAGACGCAATTGATGTCAGTGTCAATGATGAGGTGATCATTGGCGAGCATCATGGTCAAAGTCCGAACGTGTCTGAATTATCGATTGATAAAACTGCTAAGATGCACAATACATCTACTTCTTATTTCGACGATGACGCCAGTGAGGACTTACTAGATGAGACTGCGCCATATGAAACCGCATCCCATCTCGAAGCAGATGTCGACGACAAAGATATGACCATGAACATGATGAATGAGAGTGGTCAGAATTATTTGCACCAACTTGTACAAACGGTTAAAGAAGTTTTGCCTAATGAAAATGTTACAATGGTTACCACCTATCCCAAAATTCATGTTGAGGATGACACGGAGATGAGTATTTCAAATCTAAACAAAGCATCATCAGCACCTGATATAAATATAGAGGAGGAGAATGAGATGGAAAATATTAGCCCGACTGATTCGGGTCTTGCAGTGAACGAAGCAGTAACGTCTGAGAAAACAATCGCTCATTCCGAAGTCGAACTCGTGAGCGACAACAACAGCTCGAAGGTTCCGGAAATGTCGATGGGCGGAACTACAACCGATCACAAAGACAACACAACGTCCGATGTTAGGCATGCAAGCCTCGATGATGACGAATCGAACGATGGTAACTCTATTGTTTTGGACCAACTAGTGAATGAAGATCCACAACATGGAGCAGATAGCGTCCAGTTCGAAATCGCTGAAAGTAGTTCAAGCGAGTCGGACCAATCAATAAATGAAGTGGAGATCGATGGGTTGACAGATGATAGAAGTCCGAATTCGTATGGTTTGTCGGACGATAGTGCTTCCCCAATGGTGACTACTGCTCAAATGGAACTCGACATCAACATGATTAACACTACCAGTCCAAGTGACTCGGATCAATCGGTAGATGAAGACAAGATCGATGAGGAGAGCGATAGTAGTCCGAGTTTGTATGGCGAATCGTCGTTTGGCAATGTTTCACTCGGAGTCAAAACGATAAACGGTAGTGATTCAAGTGTTTTGGACGAATCAGTAGATGAAGTCAAGATCGATGAAATGGATGAGGTAAAAGAGAGCAGTCAGCATTTCTATGACATGTCGGTGGACATTGATTCGTCAGATTTGTCAGAGACAGATATCGGTGTCAATGGGTTTAACGGTAGTAGCTCAAGCGTGTTGGACGTATCGGTTGATGAAGGAAAGGTCGATGATATGACAAATAATAGCCTGCGTTCGTATGGCCTGCCGTTGGATGATACTTTGCCACAGAAGAACGATTCAATCCAAATAGAACTTGGCATCAATGAGATTAATGTTACTACCCTTCCGATTCTGGAACCATCAATAAACGAATTAGACAAGCCAGTTCAAAAAGACACCACCCAGTTTGTAGTCGGTGATAGTAGCCCGAGTGTATCAGACCGACCCGTGGTCGAATCTGTGTCCGATAACATCACCACAGATTACGAAACCGCCTCCGAAGAAGTGGCGAGCAAAATCAGTTCGAGTTCGTCGGATCATCTGGTGGACGAAGACGTGCCCGACGTCGACATTGATGACGAGATGTTAGCGAGTAAAATCAGCCAGATATTGACCGGACAATCGATAGACGAGGCTAGTTTTAGCTATAGTACTAGTAGCTATAGCATGCCTGCATCATCCGAGGATGAATCTTTTGCTGATGTAACGACCGTCCAGTCCAATATGTCCGAAGGCATTGTCGAGAGGGAATGGAATAGCGAAAGTAGTCCGAGTATTTTTGTCAAAGCAGTTGAAAATTCAACAACCAATGAAAACGATACTGCAACTGCCAACGAATTCGAGGATGATAAGGTGAGCGACAAAAGCACCAGAATTCTGGATCAACCCACGGTCGAAACTTCATTGCTCGATGAGGTCGATGTCAAGACAAATATGACCAAAGATAACGTCGAGAAAGAAGGGGCTAGTGTTAGTAGCCCGAATGTTATGGACAAACCGATAACAGTAGCTACGCCCGGTGAATACACTACAAATACCAAGGACTTGGCGAATAATGGAGGCTACAATATCTCCAGCGGTTTGGATCAACCCGTGTTCGAAAATTCGGCGCTCGATGATGTCACTGTCAAGTCTAACATGTCCGAAGATACCGTTGAGAAAGAAGGGACTAGTGATAGTGGCCCGAATGTTGTGGACAAGCCGAAAATAGAAACTACGCCCGATGAAGAATATACTACCGATACCAACGAATTCGCGGATAAGATGAGCTACAGTAGCTCCAGTGGCTTAGATAAATCAGTGTACGAAAATTCGCTCGATGAGGTCAGTCTCAAGTTGAATATGTCCGGAGACAGCATCGAGCAAGAAGGGGTTAGTAACAGTAGCCCGACTGAATTTGACAAAGAAATGAACCAAAATTTACCCGAAGAAAATTATATGAGCGAGATCGAAAATAGCGATACCCAAAAGGAAGCAAATAATATCAGCCTGTCGGAGGAATCGTCGGACGAAATGTCACTGGACCAAAAGAATATCGACGAGATCAAAGACAAGGAAACGATTAAGGATGAATCGAATGATCTTAGTCCGACATCGTCGGCGATAACGACGACCGAAACTATGCCGCATGAGGAAGATACCACCCGGTATGAAATAGATATCGTCACCGATAGGTCAAGTGATACATACAGATCATCAAGTGACTCTTACTACAGTTCATCAATGGACATAAAGGGGGACGAAGCTTTGTCGACGCCTAACAACGATGCAACCCGCTTCGAAATGGATATCGACGATGATTCATCGGGTGATATTAGCCCGAGTATGTCGATGGACGTTTCCGTGGACGAGGTTATTACGCATGACGAAGATGTCGGTACTAAGATCGAAGAAGAGTCGTCAAGTGATGCCAACCCAAGTGAGTTGACGGACGTATCGGAAAACGAATCTACGACGTCGCTTGAAAAAGATACCACCGCAGTCGACACGAACATTGACACGGAGTCGTCAACTGATGTGAGCACAAGTTCGTCTGATGATGTAGTGGTGGCCGAAGCTACGACGCAAAACAAAGATACCACCCGCTTTCAAATTGACACGGACAAGGCGTCGTCGAGCTTCAGCAGCCTGAGCGTGACGGAGTTCGACGTCAACCTCGCCGACCAGGTGAGCGCTAGCAGCCCGAGTGCGTCGTCGTCGTACCTGTCCGTTGATGAGATCGAGCCCGACAAGGTCGTCGCGACGTTCCTGAAGGAGTACGAAGATCACGCCATGGGCGAACTTCCGTCGCTGATTGAGCGGAAGTGGGCTTACTACACCAACATTACAGAGGAAACACGGGTCTGGAAGGTAGGCCCTTTTATGTATGTCATTTTCATTGTTTATAATGAATACATTACTTTATGAATTAATAGATGTATGTATGTGATAATGAATTCATGTTTATTTATTTGCACATATTTTCCACAACATGTTTTTGAAATCATCTATATATTATTTCGAGAAAAAAAATATAAGTATGTTCTCTTTTTTAAAACATATTTTACTAGCGATTTACCAAAAGGGCTTTGTCTGATACTATAATTAATTACACTGTGGCTCACAGAATGTATTTAAAAAGGAGAGTAATACAAACGTATTGTTTTCGTTTAATTAAAGGGATCTAGTAACTTTGTTGACATGTGCAAAAAGTGATTAAGGGTTGATGTTATGTATATTGTTGTTATCTCATATGTCCACAGGGTATTGTGTAAAAAATTAAAGTCAAATGAACATTGCATGTCCAAGAAATGAGCGAAAATGCAAAGTGATATTCACTAACTCACTGCACTCACTTTGTACACGGTTTCAAAACCCCACCTGAGTTTTTCTTATCTGAATACTTCAATCGTACATATCTTTGTAACGAAAGGGAAATTTGAAAAACCGAAACAGGTCCCATGATTTTATTGTTAATACGAATACAACAAGGTATGAGGGAACCGCTAGAATTAAAATTTTATTTTGAGGATTTGGACAATGTTACTAAGTCCCTTTAAACATTAGTTTTAATGATAATATTAGTTACAAAGGTGACAATGATAACATGGATAAAGATAATATTAATATTGATAATACTGATACAAAATTATTATTAAAATGAGTGATTCGTTAATGAGAATCGTCCATTCTTTGACTGATAACTTTAATCATCTACACTCAGTAATACTCTAACGCTACGAGGGGGGTCGCCCGTGCATTACCAATGGGCCATTTCTAAAACCACATCTCCTCTTTTCCAGGCGCTCCTCGAACGGCGCGACCCGGACCGGTCGACGGGCCGGGTCTCGGAGCTCCTTACTGTCGCATTCCCGACTCCAGGCGCGGTCGGGATCGACGTCCAGATGGTCCCGAAGTTCCTCTAATTTATTCATTATTCATGACGCGCGAGTCGCCATCGATTTTATAGAGTCGAGTGGAAGAGGACTAGCCATCATTCCCGCGCGACCGAGCTTCGCTTTTCGATGAGCGCCACCCGTTCGCCGGATTAGTAGATATCGGGCTTATGAATAATCATGAGGTAGTGTCTCGGACGCTCTCGCCAAGGCTGTATTGACACAGTTAATTGGTCTTGTGGTCACTTTATACACTGTATCGAGCTCATGAAATCGCATGGATAAGACCAACCTATGCCTTGGCGTGTCGTTAACAGCGAGCGCATTCCTTTCGAGCGATTAGTATCTGTGGCTCATTTAGAACGGGGAAACTGTATTTACACAGCTAATTGGTTTGCGGTGACTTGCAACACTGAATTGCGCTCATTGAATCGCGTGGATAAGGACGACCTATGCTTTGGCGTGCAAAGGAGCTACATTTACAGCGAGCGGTTCCAATCGACGCATTGTTATATATGTGGCTTACGATAATCTTCAGGACCGCGAGAGCTGCTCCGCAGAATGAGTTTATTTACATAGCGATTAGCGAGTCTCTGGCAGGGTTCGACACTGAATTGATAACGCGTGGATACTGATTACCCATTTAACCACGAAGCCGCTCGCTACACTCTTTACTTGATAAATGAGATAGCGTGGAAAATCCGAGGATATTTGTTTGGTCGATGGTGAAACAAAATTAGTCTCCGGCGGGTTTCGACGTTGAATTGATAACGCCTGGATATGAAGTACCCATTTCACATCGGAGCAGCTCGCTATAATCTAATTGACTTGATACGTGAGATAGCATGGCAAATCTATAAGGATATTTGTTTGGTCTATATGGTTAAGCGAGATCTTCCAAATAGTATAAAGGGGAAAAGATATTTTGTACACCGCGTGCATCTGTGGTGTATCTAAATGATTATTCACGGGGTGACTTTGTATTCCTTTTGATTTGTTGACAGGATAAAGAAATGTTTAGAGTTTTCTCTGGGAGCATGCTACTAAGAAATCACGAAATTTATAATATCTTAACAATATTCACGAACCTAAAAAAACAGTAAGAAGATGTGGTTTTGAGTAGCAAATTATTATTATCATTTTAATTTGGTTATATAACTGATTGTTGTACAATACAATATTGTTGTGACCATTTACATCTCATACCGCATGCATCAGTGGTGTATATAAATGATTATTCACGGGGTGACTTTGTATTCCTTTTGATTTATAAACAAAGCAAAAAAAGGTTGACAGGAAAAAGAAATGTTTAGAATTTTCTCCGGGAGCATGCTACTAAGAAATGACGCAATATTCACAAACTTAAAAAAAAAAAAACAGGAAGAAGATGTGGTTTTGAGTAGCAAATTATACATGTTACATATTTTATTGAATTCAAACAATTCTGTTCTGCATGATAACCGTCGTTCTGCGACAAGATTTTTGAGGCCGGGGCAAAGACAATTGGTTAATGTTCGTACAACGAGGGTGGTGGTGATAGGCAGGGGCGCCCGGGGATGTGGGGCCTTTGTGGGGGTGGGAGGATATTACTGTTTTCCCCCGTTGACGGGGGGAGGGGGGGGGGGGGGCGGTAACGCCCAAAACAGGGGAGGGGATCCTTGCCCAAAATACGGGTGTGTGTGTGTGGGAGTGGGGGGGGGGGGGGGTGGGGGGGAGGAGAAAACTTTACGCAGTTTTTATTGTACAATCGGGATGTTATGAGGAGGAGGGATTACTCTACAAAATTCATCGTTGACCAGGAACACTTGATGGGGGCGGGGGGGGGGGGGGGGGGAGGTGGGGTTACTGTTTTCCGAGGCTTTTTATTAGGCGGGGAATGGGGGTATCCATCACCAACAGTTAGATGGTGCTTATCGCCCAAAAGTAGGTGGAGGGGATCACCGTTTCGCGGGTGTACTGTGTAAGTGGGGAATGGGGGGGGGGGGGGGGGGAAAGGGGCGTATGGGAGGGGGATTGGGGGGGGGGGGGGTGTTCAGTGCCTAAAATAGCATCACAATAATTTAATCTATAGTTTGATAGAATAATCAGCAACCAAATAGATTTAAGTACATGTATAAATATAAATATGTATAAATATAAATAGAAACAAAACACACAGGATAAGGAAATGATAACAATTTTCCCCGGAATGACGCAATTTATATCTGTATGATATTCAAGCACTTGAAAAAAGGTGGGGTTTCGAATTATCAAAGTATACATGTATCCAAACAGATCTGTTGTGTTAAAACTGTTTTGCGACACGATGTTCGGGGTAGCGACAAAGACAATTGGTTATTTGTGTACATTAGGAGGCGGCATTGATGGGCAGGGTGGGGAGGGAGCTGGGGGATGTAGCCGTTTTCCACAGGTGCGTGTGTGTGTGTGGGGGGAGGGGGGGGGAGGGGGTCCATCGCCCAAGATAATGGAGAGGTTTTCCCCTCCACCCCACCCCCCCCCCCCCAAAAAAAAAAATAATAAATAAATAAAAATAAATAAATAAATAAATAAAATAATAATAATAATAAATACAAACATAAATAAAAATAGTGGGGAGATAACCGTTCGCAGGTTTTTATTATGTTACAGCTCAAAATATAGAAGTTTGAAAGAATACAAAATGATCTCTTCATTGTACCAATACTTCATTTGGAGATCGTCGTGCAGTTTGTGATACAAGCGCAATATTTGGCGCAGAGACCAATAATGCGTCACGATCCGTTCATTTTGCGATACAAGCAACGAAATAGCCAAAAATATAGCTTTAAAGGACAAGTAACACCTCGACAAAACAAAATGGCTGCCGCAGCAAAGAGCGCCCGTTTAACGGGCGCAAACAGCTAGTATATACTAATACTCTAACGCTACGAGGGGGGTCGCGCGTGCGTTACCAATGGCGATTTCTAAAAACACATCTCCTCTTTTCCCGGCCCTTCTCGATCGCCGCGACCCGGACGGGTCGACGGGCCGGGTCTCGGAGTACCTCCCGTTTGCATTCCCCACTCCCGGCGAGGTTGGGATCGACGTCCAGATGGCCCCGAAGTTCGTCTAATTTATTCATTATTCATGACGCGCGAGTCGCCATCGATTTTATAGAGTCGAGTGGAAGAGGACTAGCCATAATTCCCGCGCGACCGAGCTTCTCTTTTCGTTGAGCGCCACCCTTTCGCCGGATTTGTAGATATCGGGCTTATGAATAATCATGAGGTAGGGTTTCGGACGCTCTCGCCACGGCTGTATTGACACAGTTAATTGGTCTTGTGGTTACTTTATACACTGAATCGCGCTCATAAAATTGCATGGATATAGGCTACCTATTCCGTGGCGTGCAAGGGAGCAACATTAACACCGAGCGCATTCCAGTCGACTGATTAGAACATCTGTGGCCTTCAGGGCCGGGGTCCTCGGTGGAGAGAGATTATTTACTTAGCGATTAGTCTCTGGGTTTCGACACTGGTTTGTGGTGAGTTTCCACACTGAATCGCGCTCATAAAATTGCATGGATATAGGCTACCTATGCCGTGGCGTGCAAGAGAGCTACATTAACACCGAGCGCATTCCAGTCGACTGATTGGAACGTATGTGGCCTTCAGGGCCGGGGTCCTCGGTAGAGAGAGATTATTTACATAGCGATTAGTCCTGGCGGGTTTCGACACTGAATTGATAACATGTGGACAGTGAGTACCGATTTAACCACGAAGCAGATCGCTACACTATTTACTTGATAAATGAGCATGGCAAATCCGAGGATATTTGTTTGGTAGATGGTGAAGAGAGTTTTTGCAAATGGTAGGGAAAATAACAAAAATAATGGTTGACAGGATAGAGAAATGCTAAGAGTTTTTTCTCAAGAAATGATGCAATTGATATCTTTATAATATTCAAGCACTTGAAAAAAAGAAACAGATGGGGTCTCGAATTCACTTTGTATTCTAACGAATCTGTTATAGTTATTATAATTATCATTTTATTTTGGTTATATAACTGATGTTTTTACAATACAATATTGTTGTGATCATGTATATCTAAAACCGCGTGCGTGGTGTACCTAAATTATTATTCACGGGGTAACTTTGTATTCCTTTTGATTTATAATCAAAACCCAAAAAAGGCTGACAGAATAAAGAAATGCTTAGAGTTTTTTTCCGGGAGCCGGTGTTACTCAAGAAATGACGCAATTTATAATATCTTTACAATATTCACTAACTTAAAAAAGAGGAAAAAGATGGGGTTTTGAGTATCAAATTATACATGTTTCATATTTAATTGAATTCAAACAAATCTGTTCTGATAACCGTCATTCTGCGCTAAGATTTTCGAGGCCGAGACCAAGACAACGGGGATGTTGGTGATAAGCAGGGGCGCCGGGGGATGTGGGGGGGGGGGGGGGTGGTGGGGGCGGGGGATGTTACTGTTTTCCACCGTGGGCGGGGGGGGGGGGGGGCGGGGGGTATCGCCCAAAATAGGGGAGGGGTATTCTTGCCCAAATTATGGGTGTGTGTGCGGGGGGGGGGGGGGGGATAACATAACGCATTTTTTATTTTGAAAGCAGGTAGTCATGAGGGGGAGGGCTACTTTACAAAATGCATCGTTGACCGAGAACACTTGATGGGGGGGGGGGGGGGGGGGGGCGGGAAGCAGGGAGGCGGGGGGGGGGGGGGCGGGGTAACTCTTTTCCGAGGCTTTCTATTAGGGGGGGAACGGGGGAATTATCGGCCAAAATTGGGTGGAGGGGTTCACCGTTTCGCGGGTGTATTGTGTAAGTGGGGAATGGGGGTGGGGGGGGGGGGGGGGGGTGTTCCATCCCATATAATTGTATCAAAATGGTTTAAACTACAGTTTGATAGAATAAACAGCAACAAATTAGCTATAAGTACGTTATAAATCTAGGGATAGGTTCAGTATTAGTATCATTGTTATAATTTGGTTATATAACTGATTATAATATGTTTGGTTTTATTTTGTTGTAAGGAACTGTTGATACAATACAACGCATGGTTTTGATTATTCTTAATCTTCTGAATTATTTCCAATACCGTGTGCATAAGTTATGATTTTCACGGGGTGATTGCGGACCCATTTTGATTTATAATGCAGCAAAAAACTAAACAAAAGAGGTTCACAGGATAAAGAAATGATACATATTTTCCCCGGGAGCTTGCTCCTCAAGAAATTCCGCAATTTATATCTGTATGATATTCAAGCACTTGAAAAAAAGGTGAGGTTTCGAATTATCAAATTATACAAGTATCCAAACGGATATGTGTGATGATAAAACTGTTTTGCGACACGATAATAGGGGAGAGGTTTAATTCCCCCTCCCCCGTTGTACCAATACTTCATTTGGAGATCGTCGTGCAGTTTGTGATACAAGCTCAATATTTGACACAGAGACCAATAATGTGTCACAATCCGTTCATTTTGCGATACAAGCAACGAAATAACCATAAATATAGCTTTAAAGGAAAAGGACAAGTAACACCTCGAAAAAGCAAAATGGCTGCCGCAGCAAATAGCGCCCGTTTAACGGGCGCAAACAGCTAGTCTACACTCAGTAATACTCTAACGCTACGAGGGGGGTCGCGCGTGCATTACCAATGGGCCATTTCTAAAACCACATCTCCTTTTTTCTCGGCGCTCCTCGATCGCCGCGACTCGGACCGGTCGACGGGCCCGGTCTCGGAGCTCCTTACTGTCGCATTCCCGACTCCAGGCGCGGTCGGGATCGACGTCCAGATGGCCCCGAAGTTCCTCTAATTTATTCATTATTCATGACGCGCGAGTCCCCATCGATTTGATAGAGTCGCGTGGATAAGTACTAGCCATCATTCCCGCGCGACCGAGCTTCTCTTTTCGTTGAGCGCCACCCTTTCGCCGGATTTGTAGATATCGGGCTTATGAATAATCATGAGGTAGGGTCTCGGACGCTCTCGCCAAGGCTGTATTGACACAGTTAATTGGTCTTGTGGTCACTTTATACACTGAATCGAGCTCATAAAATCGCATGGATAAGACCAACCTATGTCTTGGCGTGTCGTTAACGGCGAGCGCATTCCTTTCGAGCGATTAGTAACTGTGGCTCATTTGGAACGGGGGAGAGGGCCTATTTACATAGCGATTATAGTCTGCGATAAGCTTCAGGGCCGGGGCCCGCCGCAGAAATAGTTTATTTACATAGCGATTAAGTCTCCGCTGGGTTTCGGCGCTGAATTGATTAACCCATTTGACCATTTGAGCAGCTCGCTACACTATTTACTTGATAAATGAGATAGCATGGCAAATCCGAGGATATTTGTTTGGTAGAGTTTTTGCAAATGGTAGGGAAAATTAAAAAAAATAAGTTTTTCCAAATTGTATATAGAGGAAAAGACATTTTGTACACAAAGCTGTATCTATTAATTTTAGTAGCTTTCGGGGATTTTCATACGAATTCGGTGTATTGGAACAGCAAACTCAAGCATATTATCTTGCAAGAATAGTCAATAATAATCAATGCATTTAGATATTCTCGGCTTCGGAGAAATGGGGACGGGTTTCATTCCCGGGGGGGGGGGGGGGGGCACTCATGTATAATGTAAGACGGGTATTCATCCCGGGGGGGGGGGGCACTCATGTATAATGTAACACGGGTATGTGCCGCTTAAAAGACCCCCCTTTTCACACTCAATCACAGCTCTAAAGATACCCGATTTTCATAAGCACTGTGTGAGCCTAATAGTACAGGCGACTTGCTGGAATACTCCCTTAGAAGGTGGAAAATGTGCATTCCTTTTGATTTATAAACAAAACAGGATAAAGAAATGTTTAGAGTTTTCTCCGGGAGCCGGTGTTACTCAAGAAATGACGCAATTTATAATATCTTTACAATATTCACTAACTTAAAAAAGAGGAAAAAGATGGGGTTTTGTGTATCAAATTATTCATGTCTTATATTTAATTGAATTCAAACAAATCTGTTCAGATAACCGTCATTCTGCGATAAGATTTTCGAGGCCAAGAACAAGACAATTGGTTAATTTATGTAAAACGGGGAAGTTGGTGATAAGCAGGGGCGCCGGGGGTGTGGGGGAGTGGGGGTGGGGGCGGGGGATGTTACTGTTTTCCACCGTGGACGGGGGGGGGGGGGGCGGGGGGGGGGGGCATCGCCCAAAATAGGGGAGGGGTATTCTTGCCCAAAATACGGGTGTGTGTGGGGAGAGATAACTTAACGCAGTTTTTACTTTGAAAGCAAGGAGTCATGAGGGGGAGGGCTACTTTACAAAATGCATCGTTGACCGGGAACACTTGATGTGGGAGGGGAAGGGGGGGGGGGTGGGAAGCAAGGAGACGGGGGGGGGGGGGGTGGGGTAACTGTTTTCCGAGGCTTTCTATTAGGCGGGGAATGGGGGTATCCACCACAAATAATAGAGGTTGCTTTATTATCGGCCAACATTGGATGGAGGGGTTCACCGTTTCGCGGGTGTATTGTGTAAGTGGGGAATGGGGGGGGGGGGGGGGGGGGGGGGTGGTGTGTTCCATAGCATACAATTGCATCAAAATGGTTCAAACTACAGTTTGATAGAATAAACAGCAACAAATTAGCTAGAAGTACGTGTCTAGGGATAGGTTCAGTATTAGTATCATTGTTATAATTTGGTTATATAACTGATAATAATATGTTTGGTTTTATTTTGTTGTAAGGAACTGTTGATACAATACAACGCAAGGTTTTGATTATTCTTAATCTTCTGAATTATATCCAATACCGTGTGCATAAGTGATGATTTTCACGGGGTGAAAAATTAAATCAGTAAAAAACTCAACAAAACAGGTTCACAGGATAAAGAAATGATACAAATTTTCCCCGGGAGCTTGATCCTCAAGAAAATACGCAATTTATATCTGTATGATATTCAAGCACGTGAAAAAAAGGTGGGGTCTAGAATTATCAAATTATACACGTATCCAAACGGATATGTGTTATGATAAAACTGTTTTGCGATACGATTTTCGGGGCAGAGACCAAGAAAATTGGTTAATTTGTGTACATCGGGAGGTGGTATTGATGGACGGGGTGGGGAGGGGGTGGGGGATGTAGCCGTTTTCCACAGGTGTGTGTGGGGGGGAGGGGGTCCATCGCCCAAAATAGGGGAGAGATTTAATTCCCCCTCCCCCCTCCCCCCCCCCCCCCCAAACAAAAAAAAAAAAATAAAATAAAATAAAAAAATAGGGGAGATAACCGTTCGCAGGTTTTATTATGTAACAGCTCAAAATATACCAATTAAAAAAAATACACAATGATCTCTTCATTGTACCAATACTTCATTTGGAGATCGTCGTGCAGTTTGTGATACAAGCGCAATATTTGACACAGAGACCAATAATGCGTCACGATCCGTTCATTTTGCGATACAAGCGACGAAATAACCATGAATATAGCTTTAAAGGACAAGTAACACCTCGACAAAACAAAATGGCTGCCGCAGCAAAGAGCGCCCGTTTAACGGGCGCCAACAGCTAGTCTACATATAATAATACTCTAACGCTACGAGGGGGGTCGCCCGTGCATTACCAATGGGCGATTCTAAAAACACATCTCCTCTTTTCCCGGCCCTTCTCGATCGCCGCGACCCGGACGGGTCGACGGGCCGGGTCTCGGAGTACCTCCCGTTTGCATTCCCGACTCCCTGCCTGGTCGAGATCGGCGTCCAGATGGCCCCGAAGTTCGTCTAATTTATTCATTATTCATGACGCGGGGATCGCCATCGATTTTAAAGAGTAGCCTGGATAAGTACTAGCCATCATTCCCGCGCGACCGAGCTTCGCTTTTCGATGAGCGCCACCCGTTCGCCGGATTAGTAGATATCGGGCTAATGAATATTCAAAAGGTAGGGTCTTGGACCCTTCTAGCGAAGGCTGTATTGACACAGCTAATTGGTTTGCGGTGACTTGCAACACTGAATTGCGCTCATTGAATCGCGTGGATAAGGACGACCTATGCCTTGGCGTACAAAGGAGCTACATTTACAGCGAGCGGTTCCAATCGACGCATTGTTATATATGTGGCTTACTATAATCATCAGGACCGCGAGATGTTTGCGGTGACTTGCAACACTGAATTGCGCTCATTGAATCGCGTGGATAAGGGCGACCTATGCCTTGGCGTGCAAAGGAGCTACATTTACAGCGAGCGGTTCCAATCGACGCATTGTTATATATGTGGCTTACGGTAATCTTCAGGACCGAGAGAGGTGCTCCGCAGAATGAGTTTATTTACATAGCGATTAGCAAGTCTCTGGCAGGCTTCGACACTGAATTGATAACGCGTGGATACTGATTACCCATTTAACCACGAAGCCGCTCGCTACACTCTTTACTTGATAAATGAGATAGCGTGGAAAATCCGAGGATATTTGTTTGGTCGATGGTGAAACAAGATTAGTCTCCGGCGGGTTTCGACGTTGAATTGATAACGCCTGGATATGAAGTACCCATTTCACATCGGAGCAGCTCGCTATAATCTAATTGACTTGATACGTGATATTTGTTTGGTCTATATGGTTAAGCGAGATCTTCCAAATAGTATAAAGGGGAAAAGATATTTTGTACACCGCGTGCATCTGTGATGTATCTAAATGATTATTCACGGGGTGACTTTGTATTCCTTTTGATTTGTTGACAGGATAAAGAAATGTTTAGAGTTTTCTCTGGGAGCATGCTACTAAGAAATCACGCAATTAATAATATCTTAACAATATTCACGAACTTAAAAAAACAGTAAGAAGATGTGGTTTTGAATAGCAAATTATTATTATCATTTTAATTTGGTTATATAACTGATTGTTGTACAATACAATATTGTTGTGACCATTTACATCTCATACCGCATGCATCAGTGGTGTATATAAATGATTATTCACGGGGTGACTTTGTATTCCTTTTTGATTTATAAACAAAGCAAAAAAAGGTTGACAGGAAAAAGAAATGTTTAGAATTTTCTCCGGGAGCATGCTACTAAGAAATGACGCAATATTCACAAACTTAAAAAAAAAAAACAGGAAGAAGATGTGGTTTTGAGTAGCAAATTATACATGTTACATATTTTATTGAATTCAAACAATTCTGTTCTGCATGATAACCATCGTTCTGCGACAAGATTTTCGAGGCCGGGGCAAAGACAATTGGTTAATGTTCGTACAACGAGGGTGGTGGTGGTGGGCAGGGGCGCCGGGGGATGTGGGGCCTTTGTGGGGGTGGGAGGATATTATCCTTGCCCAAAATACGGGTGTGTGTGTGTGGGAGTGGGGGGGGGGGGGGCGGGGAGGAGAAAACTTTACGCAGTTTTTATTGTACAATCGGGATGTTATGAGGAGGAGGGATTACTCTACAAAATTCATCGTTGACCAGGAACACTTGATGGGGGCGGGGGGGGGGGGGGTGGGGTTACTGTTTTCCGAAGCTTTTTATTAGGCGGGGAATGGGGGTATCCATCACCAACAGTTAGATGGTGCTTATCGCCCAAAAGTAGGTGGAGGGGATCACCATTTCGTGGGTGTATTGTGTAAGTGGGGAATGGGGGGGGGGGGGGGGGCGTAGGGGAGGGGGATTGGGGGGGGGGGGGTGGTTCAGTGCCTAAAATAGCATCAAAATAATGTAATCTATAGTTTGATAGAATAATCAGCAACCAAATAAATATAAGTACGTGTATAAATATAACTGATTATAATATGTTTGGTATTATTTTGTTGTAAGGAACGGGTGCTACAATACAACAATGTTTTGATTATTCTTAATCTTCTGAATTATTTCCAATACCGTGTGCATTAGTGAATGTACCTTAATGATTTTCACGGGATGATCGCACCCATTTTGATTTATAAAGCAGCAAAAAACGAAACAAAACACACAGGATAAGGAAATGATAACAATTTTCCCCGGAATGACGCAATTTATATCTGTATGATATTCAAGCACTTGAAAAAAAGGTGGGGTCTCGAATTATCAAAGTATACATGTATCCAAACAGATCTGTTAAAACTGTTTTGCGACACGATGTTCGGGGTAGAGACCAAGACAAATGGTTATTTGTGTACATTAGGAGGCGGCATTGATGGGCGGGGTGGGGAGGGAGCTGGGGGATGTAGCCGTTTTCCACAGGTGCGTATGTGTGTGTGGGGGGGGGGGGGGGAGGGGGTCCATCGCCCAAAATAATGGAGAGGTTTTCCCCTCCACCCCCACCCCCCCCCCCCCCCCCCCCCTCCGCCAAAAAATAAAAATAAAAATAAATAAATAAATAAATAAATAAAATAATAATAATAATAAATACAAAACTAAATAAAAATAGGGGGGAGATAACTGTTCGCAGGTTTTTATTATGTAACAGCTCAAAATATAGAAGTTTGAAAGAATACAAAATGATCTCTTCAATGGGTGATTTCAAGTATGGTGTTTAAGGCCGGTGTTAGTGTTTATTACACACAAACACCAGTTTGATAAACACTAACACCAGCCCTCAACACCATACTTGAAATCACCCATTGACCAATACTTCATTTGGAGATTGTCGTGCAGTTTGTAATACAAGCGCTATATTTGGCGCAGAGACCAATAATGCGTCACGATCCGTTCATTTTGCGATACAAGCAACGAAATAACCAAAATTAGGCTTTAAAGGACAAGTAACACCTCGACAAAAATAAAATGGCTGCCGCAGCAAAGAGCGCCCGTTTAACGGGCGCCAACAGCTAGTCATATATACTAATACTCTAACGCTACGAGGGGGGTCGCGCGTGCATTACCAATGGCAATTTCTAAAAACACATCTCCTCTTTTCCCGGCCCTTCTCGATCGCCGCGAAGCGGACGGGTCGACGGGCTGGGTCTCGGAGTACCTCCCGTTTGCATTCCCGACTCCTGGCGTGGTCGAGATCGGCGTCCAGACGGCCCCGAAGTTCGTCTAATTTATTCATTATTCATGACGCTCATGACGCCGCGAGTCGCCATCGATTTGATAGAGTCGCGTGGATAAGTACTAGCCATCTTTCCCGCGCGACCGAGCTTCTCTTTTCGTTGAGCGCCACCCTTTTGCCGGATTTGTAGATATCGGGCTTATGAATAATCATGAGGTAGGGTCTCGGACGCTCTCGCCAAGGCTGTATTGACACAGTTAATTGGTCTTGTGGTCAATTTATACACTGAATCGAGCTCATAAAATCGCATGGATAAGACCAACCTATGTCTTGGCGTGTCGTTAACGGCGAGCGCATTCCTTTCGAGCGATTAGTAACTGTGGCTCATTTAGAACGGGGAAACTGTATTTACACAGCTAATTGGTTTGCGGTGACTTGCAACACTGAATTGCGCTCATTGAATCGCGTGGATAAGGACGACCTATGCCTTGGCGTGCAAAGGAGCTACATTTACAGCGAGCGGTTCCAATCGACGCATTGTTATATATGTGGCTTACCATAATCTTCAGGACCGCGAGAGTTGCTCCGCAGAATGAGTTTATTTACATAGCGATTAGTGAGTCTCTGGCAGGCTTCGACACTGAATTGATAACGCGTGGATACTGATTACCCATTTAACCACGAAGCCGCTCGCTACACTCTTTACTTGATAAATGAGATAGCGTGGAAAATCCGAGGATATTTGTTTGGTCGATGGTGAAACAAGATTAGTCTCCGGCGGGTTTCGACGTTGAATTGATAACGCCTGGATATGAAGTACCCATTTCATATCGGAGCAGCTCGCTATAATCTAATTGACTTGATACGTGAGATAGCATGGCAAATCTATAAGGATATTTGTTTGGTCTATATGGTTAAGCGAGATCTTCCAAATAGTATAAAGGGGAAAAGACATTTTGTACACCGCGTGCATCTGTGGTGTATCTAAATGATTATTCACGGGGTGACTTTGTATTCCTTTTGATTTGTTGACAGGATAAAGAAATGTTTAGAGTTTTCTCTGGGAGCATGCTACTAAGAAATCACGCAATTTATAATATCTTAACAATATTCACGAACTTAAAAAAAACAGGAAGAAGATGTGGTTTTGAGTAGCAAATTATTATTATCATTTTAATTTGGTTATATAACTGATTGTTGTACAATACAATATTGTTGTGACCATTTACATCTCATACCGCATGCATCAGTGGTGTATATAAATTATTATTCACGGGGTGACTTTGTATTCCTTTTGATTTATAAACAAAGCAAAAAAAGGTTGACAGGAAAAAGAAATGTTTAGAATTTTCTCCGGGAGTATGCTACTAAGAAATGATGCAATATTCACAAACTTTAAAAAAAAAACCAGGAAGAAGATGTGGTTTTGAGTAGCAAATTATACATGTTACATATTTTATTGAATTCAAACAATTCTGTTCTGCATGATAACCGTCGTTCTGCGACAAGATTTTCGATGCCGGGGCAAAGACAATTGGTTAATGTTCGTACAACGAGGGTGGTGGTGATGGGCAGGCGCGCCGGGGTTTCCCCCGTTGACGGGGGGGAGGGGGGGGGGGGGCGGCAACGCCCAAAACAGGGGAGGGGATCCTTGCCCAAAATACGGGTGTGTGTGTGTGGGAGTGGGGGGGGGGGGGGGGGGGGGGAGGAGAAAACTTTACGCAGTTTTTATTGTACAATCGGGATGTTATGAGGAGGAGGGATTACTCTACAAAATTCATCGTTGACCAGGAACACTTGATGGGGCGGGGGGGGGGGGGGGGGGAGGTGGGGTTACTGTTTTCCGAGTCTTTTTATTAGGCGGGGAATGGGGGTATCCATCACCAACAGTTAGATGGTGCTTATCGCCCAAAAGTAGGTGGAGGGGATCACCGTTTCGCGGGTGTATTGTGTACGTGGGGAATGGGGGGGGGGGGGGGGGGGGGCGTAGGGGAGGGGGAATGGGGGGGGGGTGGTTCAGTGCCTAAAATAGCATCAAAATAATTTAATCTATAGTTTGATAGAATAATCAGCAACCAAATAGATATAAGTACGTGTATAAATATAACTGATTATAATATGTTTGGTATTATTTGTACGGGGTGATCGCACCCATTTTGATTTATAAAGCAGCAAAAAACGAAACAAAACACACAGGATAAGGAAATGATAACAATTTTCCCCGGAATGACGCAATTTATATCTGTATGATATTCAAGCACTTGAAAAAAGGTGGGGTCTCGAATTATCAAAGTATACATGTATCCAAACAGATCTGTTGTGTTAAAACTGTTTTGCGACACGATGTTCGGGGTAGAGACCAAGACAATTGGTTATTTGTGTACATTAGGAGGCGGCATTGATGGGCGGGGTGGGGAGGGAGCTGGGGGATGTAGCCGTTTTCCACAGGTGCGTGTGTGTGTGTGTGTGGGGGGGGGGGGGGAGGGGGGGGGAGGGGGTCCATCGCCCAAAATAATGGAGAGGTTTTCCCCTCCACCCCACACCCCCCCCCCCCCCCCCAAATAAATAAATAAATAAATAAAAAATAAAAAAATAAATAAAATAATAATAATAATAAATACAAAAATAAATAAAAAATAGGGGGGAGATAACCGTTCGCAGGTTTTTATTATGTAACAGCTCAAAATAAAGAAGTTTGAAAGAATACAAAATGATCTCTTCAATGGGTGATTTCAAGTATGGTGTTTAAGGCCGGTGTTAGTGTTTATTACACACAAACACCAGTTTGATAAACACTAACACCAGCCCTAAACACCATACTTGAAATCACCCATTGTACTAATACTTCATTTGGAGATCGTCGTGCAGTTTGTGATACAAGCGGAATATTTGGCGCAGAGACCAATAATGCGTCACGATCCGTTCATTTTTTGATACAAGCAACGAAATAACCAAAAATATAGCTTTAAAGGACGAGTAACACCTCGACAAAAATAAAATGGCTGCCGCAGCAAAGAGCGCCCGTTTAACGGGCGCCAACAGCTAGTCATATATACTAATACTCTAACGCTACGAGGGGGGTCGCCCGTGCGTTACCAATGGGCAATTCTAAAAACACATCTCCTCTTTTCCCGGCCCCTCTCGATCGCCGCGACCCGGACCGGTCGACGGGCCCGGTCTCGGAGCTCCTTACTGTCGCATTCCCGACTCCAGGCGCGGTCGGGATCGACGTCCAGATGGCCCCGAAGTTCCTCTAATTTATTCATTATTCATGACGCGGGGATCGCCATCGATTTTAAAGAGTAGCCTGGATAAGTACTAGCCATCATTCCCGCGCGACCGAGCTTCGCTTTTCGATGAGCGCCACCCGTTCGCCGGATTAGTAGATATCGGGCTAATGAATATTCAAAAGGTAGGGTCTTGGACCCTTCTAGCGAAGGCTGTATTGACACAGCTAATTGGTTTGCGGTGACTTGCAACACTGAATTGCGCTCATTGAATCCCGTGGATAAGGACGACCTATGCCTTGGCGTGCAAAGGAGCTACATTTACAGCGAGCGGTTCCAATCGACGCATTGTTATATATGTGGCTTACTATAATCTTCAGGACCGCGAGATGTTTGCGGTGACTTGCAACACTGAATTGCGCTCATTGAATCGCGTGGATAAGGGCGACCTATGCCTTGGCGTGCAAAGGAGCTACATTTACAGCGAGCGGTTCCAATCGACGCATTGTTATATATGTGGCTTACGGTAATCTTCAGGACCGAGAGAGGTGCTCCGAAGAATGAGTTTATTTACATAGCGATTAGCAAGTCTCTGGCAGGCTTCGACACTGAATTGATAACGCGTGGATACTGATTACCCATTTAACCACGAAGCCGCTCGCTACACTCTTTACTTGATAAATGAGATAGCGTGGAAAATCCGAGGATATTTGTTTGGTCGATGGTGAAACAAGATTAGTCTCCGGCGGGTTTCGACGTTGAATTGATAACGCCTGGATATGAAGTACCCATTTCACATCGGAGCAGCTCGCTATAATCTAATTGACTTGATACGTGAGATAGCATGGCAAATCTATAAGGATATTTGTTTGGTCTATATGGTTAAGCGAGATCTTCCAAATAGTATAAAGGGGAAAAGATATTTTGTACACCGCGTGCATCTGTGGTGTATCTAAATGATTATTCACGGGGTGACTTTGTATTCCTTTTGATTTGTTGACAGGATAAAGAAATGTTTAGAGTTTTCTCTGGGAGCATGCTACTAAGAAATCACGCAATTTATAATATCTTAACAATATTCACGAACTTAAAAAAAACAGTAAGAAGATGTGGTTTTGAGTAGCAAATTATTATTATCATTTTAATTTGGTTATATAACTGATTGTTGTACAATACAATATTGTTGTGACCATTTACATCTCATGGTGTATATACATGATTATTCACGGGGTGACTTTGTATTCCTTTTTGATTTATAAACAAAGCAAAAAAAGGTTGACAGGAAAAAGAAATGTTTAGAATTTTCTCCGGGAGCATGCTACTAAGAAATGACGCAATATTCACAAACTTAAAAAAAAAAAAACAGGAAGAAGATGTGGTTTTGAGTAGCAAATTATACATGTTACATATTTTATTGAATTCAAACAATTCTGTTCTGCATGATAACCATCGTTCTGCGACAAGATTTTCGAGGCCGGGGCAAAGACAATTGGTTAATGTTCGTACAACGAGGGTGGTGGTGATGGGCAGGGGCGCCGGGGGATGTGGGGCCTTTGTGGGGGTGGGAGGATATTGCTGTTTTCCCCCGTTGACGGGGGGAGGGGGGGGGGGGGCGGCAACGCCCAAAACAGGGGAGGGGATCCTTGCCCAAAATACGGGTGTGTGTGTGTGGGAGTGGGGGGGGGGGGCGGGGAGGAGAAAACTTGATGGGGGCGGGGGGGGGGGGGGGTGGGGTTACTGTTTTCCGAAGCTTTTTATTAGGCGGGGAATGGGGGTATCCATCACCAACAGTTAGATGGTGCTTATCGCCCAAAAGTAGGTGGAGGGGATCACCATTTCGTGGGTGTATTGTGTAAGTGGGGAATGGGGGGGGGGAGGGGGGCGTAGGGGGGGGGGGGGATTGGGGGGGGGGGTGGTTCAGTGCCTAAAACAGCATCAAAATAATGTAATCTATAGTTTGATAGAATAATCAGCAACCAAATAGATATAAGTACGTGTATAAATATAACTGATTATAATATGTTTGGTATTATTTTGTTGTAAGGAACGGGTGCTACAATACAACAATGTTTTGATTATTCTTAATCTTCTGAATTATTTCCAATACCGTGTGCATTAGTGAATGTACCTTAATGATTTTCACGGGGTGATTGCACCCATTTTGTTTATAAAGCAGCAAAAAACGAAACAAAACACACAGGATAAGGAAATGATAACAATTTTCCCCGGAATGACGTAATTTATATCTGTATGATATTCAAGCACTTGAAAAAAGGTGGGGTCTCGAATTATCAAAGTATACATGTATCCAAACAGATCTGTTGTGTTAAAACTGTTTTGCGACACGATGTTCGGGGTAGAGACCAAGACAATTGGTTATTTGTGTACATTAGGAGGCGACATTGATGGGCGGGGTGGGGAAGGAGCTGGGGGATGTAGCCGTTTTCCACAGGTGCGTGTGTGTGTGTGGGGGGGGGGGGGAGGGGGTCCATCGCCCAAAATAATGGAGAGGTTTTTCCCTCCACCCCACCCCCCAAAAAATAAATAAATAAATAAAATAAATGAATAAATAAATAAATAAAATAATAATAATAATAAATACAAAAATAAATCAAAATAGGGGGGAGATAACCGTTCGCAGGTTTTTATTATGTAACAGCTCAATATATAGAAGTTTGAAAGAAACAAAATGATCTCTTCAATGGGTGATTTCAAGTATGGTGTTTAAGGCCGGTGTTAGTGTTTATTACACACAAACAACTGTTTGATAAACACTAACACCAGCCCTAAACACCATACTTGAAATCACCCATTGACCAATACTTTATTTGGAGATCGTCGTGCAGTTTGTGATACAAGCGCAATATTTGGCGCAGAGACCAATAATGCGTCACGATCCGTTCATTTTTTGATACAAGCAACGAAATAACCAAAAATATAGCTTTAAAGGACAAGTAACACCTCGACAAAAATAAAATGGCTGCCGCAGCAAAGAGCGCCCGTTTAACGGGCGCCAACAGCTAGTCTACACTCAGTAATACTCTAACGCTACGAGGGGGGTCGCCCGTGCATTTCCAATGGCCGTTTCTAAAACCACATCTCCTCTTTTCCCGGCGCTCCTCGATCGCCGCGACTCGGACGGGTCGACGGGCCAGGTCTCGGAGATGCTCCCGTAGGCATTCCCGACTCCTGGCGTGGTCGAGATCGGCGTCCAGACGGCCCCGAAGTTCGTCTAATTTATTCATTATTCATGACGCTCATGACGCCGCGAGTCGCCATCGATTTGATAGAGTCGTGTGGATAAGTACTAGCCATCATTCCCGCGCGACCGAGCTTCTCTTTTCGTTGAGCGCCACCCTTTCGCCGGATTTGTAGATATCGGGCTTATGAATAATCATGAGGTAGGGTCTCGGACGCTCTCGCCAAGGCTGTATTGACACAGTTAATTGGTCTTGTGGTCAATTTATACACTGAATCGAGCTCATAACATCGCATGGATAAGACCAACCTATGTCTTGGCGTGTCGTTAACGGCGAGCGCATTCCTTTCGAGCGATTAGTAACTGTGGCTCATTTAGAACGGGGAAACTGTATTTACACAGCTAATTGGTTTGCGGTGACTTGCAACACTGAATTGCGCTCATTGAATCGCGTGGATAAGGACGACCTATGCCTTGGCGTGCAAAGGAGCTACATTTACAGCGAGCGGTTCCAATCGACGCATTGTTATATATGTGGCTTACGATAATCTTCAGGACCGCGAGAGGTGCTCCGCAGAATGAGTTTATTTACATAGCGATTAGTGAGTCTCTGGCATGCTGGCTTCGACACTGAATCGATAACGCGTGGATACTGATTACCCATTTAACCACGAAGCCGCTCGCTACACTCTTTACTTGATGAATGAGATAGCGTGGCAAATCCGAGGATATTTGTTTGGTCGATGGTGAAGCGAGTTTTACAAATGGAAGGGGAAACTAAAGACATTTTGTACACGGAGCTGTGACTATTAATTTTTAGTAGGTTTTGAAGATTTTCATGCGAATTCGGTTTACTGGTATCACCCGTTTATGAACAGCAAACTCAATTATATCTTGCAAGAGTAGTCAATAATAATTGAGGTAATTAGATACTCCTTGCTTTCAAAGAAATGGGAACAGGCGGCTGGCTGAAATACTCCCTTCGGAATGGAAATGAGCACATTATGTGCAGAAACGATGTCAATGTGTATCCATTAACCGAGGTAATAATAATCGTGTATGAGCTATGAGCCTTGCTATGAGCTACGGGAATAGCGCTCTATAAATCACAGTTATTATTATTATTATCATTTTAATTTGGTTGTATAACTGATTATACTATGTTTGGTATTATTTTGTAGTAGAGAACGGGTGAGATGATTCAATATTGTAATTTGTATTATTTATTCTTAATTATTCTAACTTATATCCAATACCGCGTGCATTAGTGATTATTCACGGGGTGACTGCATTAAAACAAAAATAAATGATGGTTGACAGGATAAAAAATGCTTTTCTCTCGAAGCTTAATTGCTCCTGAGAAATGACACAATTGATATCTTTATACTATTCAAGCACTTGAAAAAAAGAAAAGGATGGGGTCTTGAATTCACTTTGTATTCTAACGAATAATAATCAATGCATTTAAATACTCTCGGCTTCAGAGAAATGGGAACGGGTTTCATTAGCACTGTGTGAGCCTAACAGTACAGGCGACTTGCTGGAATACTCCCTTCGAAGGTGGAAAATGTGCATTCCTTTTGATTTATAAACAAAACAAAATACGGCTGACAGGATAAAGAAATGTTTAGAGTTTTCTCCGGGAGCCGGTGTTCATCAAGAAATGACGGAATTTATAATATTTGTACAATATTCACTAACTTAAAAAAGAGGAAAAAGATTGGGTTTTGAGTATCAAATTATACATGTTTCATATTTAATTGAATTTAAACAAATCTGTTCTGATAACCGTCATTCTGCGATAAGATTTTTGAGACCGAGACCAAGACAATAATTGGTTAATTATGTACAACGGGGATGTTGGTGATAAGCAGGGGCGCCGGGGGATGTGGGGGGGGGGGGGGGGGGGGGTATCGCCCAAAATAGGGGAGGGGTATTCTTGCCCAAATTACGGGTGTGTGTGCGGGGGGGGGGGGGAGATAACATAACGCACTTTTTATTTTGAAAGCAGGTAGTCATGAGGGGGAGGGCTACTTTACAAAATGCATCGTTGACCGAGAACACTTGATGGGGGGAGGGGGGGGGGGAAGCAGGGAGGCGGGGGGGGGCGGGGTAACTGTTTTCCGAGGCTTTCTATTAGGCGGGGCTTTCTATTAGGCGGGGTATCACCAATAATAGAGGGTGCTTAATTATCGGCCAAAATTGGGTGGAGGGGTACACCGTTTCGCGGGTGTATTGTGTAAGTGGGGAATGGGGGGGGGGGGGGGGGGGGGGTGTTCCATCCCATATAATTGTATCAAAATGGGTTAAACTACAGTTTGATAGAATAAACATCAACAAATTAGCTATAATTACGTGTTTAAATCTAGGGATAGGTTCAGTATTAGTATCATTGTTATAATTTGGTTATATAACTGATTATAATATGTTTGGTTTTATTTTGTTGTAAGGAACTGTTGATACAATACAACGCATGGTTTTGATTATTCTTAATCTTCTGAAATATTTCCAATACCGTGTGCATAAGTGATGATTTTCACGGGGTGATTGCGGACCCATTTTGATTTATAATGCAGCAAAAAAATAAACAAAAGAGGTTCACAGGATAAAGAAATGATACAAATTTTCCCCGGGAGCTTGCTCCTCAAGAAATTACGCAATTTATATCTGTATGATATTCAAGCACTTGAAAAAAAGGTGAGGTCTGGAATTATCAAAATATACAAGTATCCAAACGGATATGTGTTATGATAAAACTGTTTTGCGACACGATAATAGGGGAGAGGTTTAATTCCCCCTCCCCCGTCCCCTTCCCCCCCCCCCCCAAAAAAAAAAAAATCAATCAATCAATAATAATAATAATAAATAAATAAATTTTAAAAAGGGGGGAGATAACCGTTCGCAGGTTTTTATTATGTAACAGCTCAAAATATACCAGTTTTTAAAAATACACAATGATCTCTTCATTGTACCAATACTTCATTTGGAGATCGTCGTGCAGTTTGTGATACAAGCTCAATATTTGACGCAGAGACCGATAATGCGTCACGATCCGTTCATTTTGCGATACAAGCAACGAAATAACCTTAAATATAGCTTTAAAGGACAAGTAACACCTCGAAAAAGCAAAATGGCTGCCGCAGCAAAGAGCGCCCGTTTAACGGGCGCCAACAGCTAGTCATATATACTAATACTCTAACGCTACGAGGGGGGTCGCCCGTGCGTTACCAATGGCCATTTCTAAAAACACATCTCCTCTTTTCCCGGCGCTCCTCGATCGCCGTGACCCGGACCGGTCGACGGGCCCGGTCTCGGAGCTCCTTACTGTCGCATTCCCGACTCCAGGCGCGGTCGGGATCGACGTCCAGATGGCCCCGAAGTTCCTCTAATTTATTCATTATTCATGACGCGCGAGTCCCCATCGATTTGATAGAGTCGCGTGGATAAGTACTAGCCATCATTCCCGCGCGACCGAGCTTCTCTTTTCGTTGAGCGCCACCCTTTCGCCGAATTTGTAGATATCGGGCTTATGAATAATCATGAGCTAGGGTCTCGGACGCTCTCGCCAAGGCTGTATTGACACAGTTAATTGGTCTTGTGGTCACTTTATACACTGAATCGAGCTCATGAAATCGCGTGGATAAGACCAACCTATGCCTTGGCGTGTCGTTAACAGCGAGCGCATTCCTTTCGAGCGATTAGTATCTGTGGCTCATTTAGAACGGGGAAACTGTATTTACACAGCTAATTGGTTTGCGGTGACTTGCAACACTGAATTGCGCTCATTGAATCGCGTGGATAAGGACGACCTATGCCTTGGCGTGCAAAGGAGCTACATTTACAGCGAGCGGTTCCAATCGACGCATTGTTATATATGTGGCTTACGATAATCTTCAGGACCGCGAGAGGTGCGCCGCAGAATGAGTTTATTTACATAGCGATTAGTGAGTCTCTGGCAGGCTTCGACACTGAATTGATAACGCGTGGATACTGATTACCCATTTAACCACGAAGCCGCTCGCTACACTCTTTACTTGATAAATGAGATAGCGTGGAAAATCCGAGGATATTTGTTTGGTCGATGGTGAAACAAGATTAGTCTCCGGCGGGTTTCGACGTTGAATTGATAACGCCTGGATATGAAGTACCCATTTCACATCGGAGCAGCTCGCTATAATCTAATTGACTTGATACGTGAGATAACATGGCAAATCTATAAGGATATTTGTTTGGTCTATATGGTTAAGCGAGATCTTCCAAATAGTATAAAGGGGAAAAGACATTTTGTACACCGCGTGCATCAGTGGTGTATCTAAATGATTATTCACGGGGTGACTTTGTATTCCTTTTGATTTGTTGACAGGATAAAGAAATGTTTAGAGTTTTCTCTGGGAGCATGCTACTAAGAAATCACGCAATTTATAATATCTTAACAATATTCACGAACTTAAAAAAAACAGGAAGAAGATGTGGTTTTGAGTAGCAAATTATTATTATCATTTTAATTTACTTGATAAATGAGATAGCAAGGCAAATCCGAGGTTATTTTGTTTGGTCTATGCTGAAGCGAGTTTTTCCAAATGGTATTTAGGGGGAAATACATTTTGTACACGAAGCTTTGTCTATTTATTTTAGTAGCTGTCGGAGATTTTCATACAAATTCGGTGTATTGGTAAGACCCGTATAGGAACAGCAAATTCAAGCATATCTTGCAAGAGTAGTCAAAAATAATCTATGCATTTAGATACTCCCGGCTTCAGAGAATTGGGAATGGGTTTCATTAGCACTGTGTGAGCCTAACAGTATAGGCGACTTGCTGGAATACTCCCTTAGAAGCTGGAAAATGTGCATTCCTTTTGATTTATAAACACAAAATAAGGCTGACAGGATAATGAAATGTTTAGAGTTTTCTCCGGGAGCCGGTGTTACTAACGAAATGACGCAATTTATAATATCTTTACAATATTCATTAACTTAAAAAAGAGGAAAAAGATGGGGTTTTGAGTATCAAATTGTTCATGCTCATATTTAATTAAATTCTAACAAATCTGTTCTGATAACCGTCATTCTGCGATAAGATTTTTCGAGGCCGAGACCAAGAAATTATTGGTTAATTTATGTACAACGGGGATGTTGGTGATAAGCAGGGGCGCCGAGGGATGTGGGGGATAGGGGGGGGGGGGTGGGGGGTGGGGATGTTACTGTTTTCCACCGTGGGCGGGGGGAGGGGGAGGGGCATCGCCCAAAATAGGGGAGGGGTATTCTTGCCCAAAATACGGATGTGTGGGGGGGGGGGGGGGGGAAATAACTTAACTCAGTTTTTTATTTTGAAAGCAGGGAGTCATTGAGGGGGAGGGCTACTTTACAAAATGCATCGTTGACCGGGAACACTTGATGGAGGAGGGGGGGGGGGGCTACTTTACAAAACGCATCGTTGACCGGGAACACTTGATGGGGGGAGGGGGGGGGGGGGGGGAGGGGGGGAGGGGTAACTGTTTTCCGAGGCTTTCTATTAGGCGGGGAATGGGGTATCCATCACCAATATTAGAGGGTGCTTAATTATCGGCCAAAATGGGGGGGGGGGGGCGGTTCACCGTTTCGCGGGTGTATTGTGTAAGTGGGGAATGGTGGGGGGGGGGGGGGGGGGTGTTCCATCGCATACAATTGCATTAAAAAAATTGTATAAATCTAGGGATATGTTCAGTATTAGTATCATTGTTATTATAATTTGGTTATATAACTGATTATAATATGTTGATACAATACAACGCATGCCATGGTTTTGATTATTCTTAATCTTCTGAATTATTTCCAATACCGTGTGATACAAATTTTCCCCGGGAGCTTGCTCCTCAAGAAATTACGCAATTAATATATGTTTGATATTCAAGCACTTGAAAAAAAAAGGTAGGGTCTCGAATTATCAAATTATACAAGTATCTAAACGGATATGTGTTATGATAAAACTGTTTTGCGACACGATTTTCGGGGCAGAGACCAAGACAATTGGTTAATTTGTGTACATCGGGAGGTGGTATTGATGGACGGGGTGGGGATGGGATGGGGATGTAGTGGGGGATGTGTGTGGGGGCAGGGGGGGTCCATCGCCCAAAATAGGGGAGAGCTTTAATTCCCCCTCCCCCCCCCCCCCCCCAAAAAAAAAAAAAAAATAATAATAATAATAATACAAATAAAAAAATAAATAAATACAAAATAAATAAATAAATACAAAATAGGGGAAGATAAACGTTCGCAGGTTTTTTTTATTATGTAACAGCTCAAAATATACCAGTTTTAAAAAATACACAATGATCTCTTCATTGTACCAATACTTCATTTGGAGATCGTCGTGCAGTTTGCGATACAAGCGCAATATTTGGCGCAGAGACCGATAATGCGTCACGATCCGTTCATTTTGCGATACAAGCGACGAAATAGCCAAAAATATAGCTTTAAAGGACAAGTAACACCTCGAAAAAGCAAAATGGCTGCCGCAGCAAAGAGCGCCCGTTTAACGGGCGCCAACAGCTAGTCATATATAATAATACTCTAACGCTACGAGGGGGGTCGCCCGTGCGTTACCAATGGCAATTTCTAAAAACACATCTCCTCTTTTCCCGGCCCTCCTCGATCGCCGCGACCCGGACCCGTCGACGGGCCCGGTCTCGGAGTACCTCCCGTTTGCATTCCCGACTCCAGGCGAGGTCGGGATCGACGTCCAGATGGCCCCGAAGTTCCTCTAATTTATTCATTATTCATGACGCGCGAGTCGCCATCGATTTGATAGAGTCGCCTGGATAAGTACTAGCCATCATTCCCGCGCGACCGAGCTTCTCTTTTCGTTGAGCGCCACCCTTTCGCCGGATTTGTAGATATCGGGCTTATGAATAATCATGAGGTAGGGTCTCGGACGCTCTCGCCAAGGCTGTATTGACACAGTTAATTGGTCTTGTGGTCGCTTTATACACTGAATCGAGCTCATGAAATCGCATGGATAAGACCAACCTATGCCTTGGCGTGTCGTTAACGGCGAGCGCATTCCTTTCGAGCGATTAGTATCTGTGGCTCATTTGGAACGGACGCTCTCGCCAAGGCTGTATTGACACAGTTAATTGGTCTTGTGGTCGCTTTATACACTGAATCGAGCTCATGAAATCGCATGGATAAGACCCACCTATGCCTTGGCGTGTCGTTAACAGCGAGCGCATTCCTTTCGAGCGATTAGTATCTGTGGCTCATTTAGAACGGGGAAAGTAGCTAATTGGTCTTGCGGTGAGCTTATACACTGAGTTCGCGCTCTTGAAATCGCCTGGATAAGGCCAACCTATTGCTTGGCGTGCAAGGGAGCTACATTATCAACTAGCGATTTCCATCCGACGGATTGTTACATATGTGGTTTACGAAAAACTTCAGGGCCGGGTCCCACCGCAGAAATAGTTTATTTACATAGCGATTATAGTCTCCGGCGGGTTTCGACGCTGAATTGATAACGCGTAGATAGGAAGTACCCATTTGACCATGGAGCAGCTCGCTACAATCTTGACTTGATAAATGAGATAGCGTGGCAAATCCGAGGATATTTGTTTGGTCGGTGGTGAAACGAATGTTACAAATAGTTATAGGTGGGGGATGTAAACGTTTTTATCCTATATAACAGAAAAACTAAATTATTCTGGGTCACCAGTTTTATCGGTATTACTATTAGCTGGAAGTGATGGGGGTAGTATTTGTATTTGGTTTTACATTAATTATATTATGTTTAGTATTATTGATGAAGTCCCCCCCTCCTATCAACCCCCCCCCCCCCCCCCCACCCCTCCCCCTATGTAAGAAACAGCTAGGGTCAGGTTGTTGTTGTTGAATTGTATTTAGTATTATTGATGAAGGTCCCCTATAAATTATATTATTATTGGTGAAGTGCCCCCTCCATTCAACCCAACTCCCCCCCCACCCCCCCCCCCCCCCCCCCCCCTCTACTATACATTTTAATAGGTTATTGGGATTTTCAGGCGATACCTTCTTTAATTGTACATGCATGCCCTTTTCCACAAAACAAAAACAAAAAATAGCGGGGGTGGGGGAGATAACCGTTCGCAGGTTTTATTATTTTGTAAGCGAGGGGGAGGGGTTAGTCTAAAACCCATCGATGACCGGGAACACTTGGCCGAGAAGGGGGGGGGGGGTAACTGTTTTCCGAGGCTTTGTATTAAGCAAGGAATGGGGGATACATCACCAAAAATAGAGGGGGTCCATCGCCCAACATGGCGGGAGGAAGGGGGGAGGGGGGGGGGGGGGGGTCTTAGACGCAGGGAACGGGTGCCTAATCTCGGGCATTGAATTGTTAAGATATTCCTTTCTTCATACACTACAATCTATTATATTGGTTGTTTAATTTCGTTTGGGGGGATTAAATTTTATCTTGGTGTGCCTCAGCAAAATTTGAAACAGTGGTTTTAGGAGCGGGGGTGTGCCTCGAAACTGGTGTGCCTCAACCAACTTCAAAACGGGTAGGTAAGGAGAGGGTTTGTCTCAAAATGGGGGTCTTAGGTGGCCGGGGTGTGTGCTTCAAAACGGATCTTAGGAGCGGTGGTGTGCCTCGGAAACTGGTGTGCCTCAACCAACTTCAAAACGGATATCTAAGGAGCGGGGATGTCTCAAAATGGGGGTCTTAGGAGAGGGGGTGTGCTTCAAAACGGATGTCTAAGGAGCGGGTTTGTCTCAAAACAGGGGTTAAACTTGTGAAGGAGGTCCTTTACAAGGGATCCCCTTGGACCTCAAACCTGCAGTCACTTTCTGTGTTGATTGTCAAAATCCCCCCCCCCCCCCCCTCCCCGGATACGCCGATGTTTAGATGGTATGACAGCGACTCTTTTCCTATACGAGGGCCGGCGAAAGGTGAACATCAATAATTTGTTTTGTTTTATTGTGCTATAGCAGGGAGAGACAAGAGGGTAGGGCGGCATCACCTAAATCAGCTCAACGTATACCAGTTTGAAAGAAAACACGATGATATCTTCGTGGTACCAATACTACATTTGGAGATCGTCGTGCAGTTTGTGATACAAGCGCATTATTTGGCGCAAAGACCAATAATGCGTCACGATCTGTTCATTTTGCGATACAAGCGACGAAATAACCATGAATATAGCTTTAAAGGACAAGTAACACCTCGACAAAACAAAATGGCTGCCACAGCAAAGAGCGCCCGTTTAACGGGCGCCAACAGCTAGTCATATATACTAATACTCTAACGCTACGAGGGGGGTCGCCCGTGCGTTACCAATGGCAATTTCTAAAAACACATCTCCTCTTTTCCCGGCGCTCCTCGATCGCCGCGACCCGGACCGGTCGACGGGCATGGTCTCGGAGCTCCTTACTGTCGCATTCCCGACTCCGGGCGCGGTCGGGATCGACGTCCAGATGGCCCCGAAGTTCCTCTAATTTATTCATTATTCATGACGCGCGAGTCGCCATCGATTTTATAGAGTCGAGTGGAAGAGGACTAGCCATCATTCCCGCGCGACCGAGCTTCTCTTTTCGTTGAGCGCCACCCTTTCGCCGGATTTGTAGATATCGGGCTTATGAATAATCATGAGGTAGGGTTTCGGACGCTCTCGCCACGGCTGTATTGACACAGTTAATTGGTCTTGTGGTTACTTTATACACTGAATCGCGCTCATAAAATTGCATGGATATAGGCTACCTATGCCGTGGCGTGCAAGGAGCAACATTAACACCGAGCGCATCCCAGTCGACTGATTAGAACATCTGTGGCCTTCAGGGCCGGGGTCCTCGGTGGAGAGAGATTATTTACTTAGCGATTAGTCTCTGGGTTTCGACACTGGTTTGTGGTGAGTTTCCACACTGAATCGCGCTCATAAAATTGCATGGATATAGGCTACCTATGCCGTGGCGTGCAAGAGAGCTACATTAACACCGAGCGCATCCCAGTCGACTGATTGGAACGTATGTGGCCTTCAGGGCCGGGGTCCTCGGTAGAGAGAGATTATTTACATAGCGATTAGTCCTGGCGGGTTTCGACACTGAATTGATAACATGTGGACAGTGAGTACCGATTTAACCACGAAGCAGATCGCTACACTATTTACTTGATAAATGAGCATGGCAAATCCGAGGATATTTGTTTGGTAGATGGTGAAGAGAGTTTTTGCAAATGGTAGGGAAAATAACAAAAATAATGGTTGACAGGATAGAGAAATGCTAAGAGTTTTTTCGAATTCACTTTGTATTCTAACGAATCTGTTATAGTTATTATAATTATCATTTTATTTGGTTATATAACTGATGTGTTTACAATACAATATTGTTGTGATCATGTATATCTAAAACCGCGTGCGTGGTGTACCTAAATTATTATTCACGGGGTAACTTTGTATTCTTTTTGATTTATAATCAAAACCCAAAAAAGGCTGACAGAATAAAGAAATGCTTAGAGTTTTTTCCGGGAGCCGGTGTTACTCAAGAAATGACGCAATTCATAATATCTTTACAATATTCACTAACTTAAAAAAGAGGAAAAAGATGGGGGTTTTGAGTATCAAATTATACATGTTTCATATTTAATTGAATTCAAACAAATCTGTTCTGATAACCGTCATTCTGCGCTAAGATTTTCGAGGCCGAGACCAAGACAACGGGGATGTTGGTGATAAGCAGGGGCGCCGGGGGATGTGGGGGGGGGGGGTGGTGGGGGCGGGGGATGTTACTGTTTTCCACCGTGGGCGGGGGGGGGGGGGGTATCGCCCAAAATAGGGGAGGGGTATTCTTGCCCAAATTACGGGTGTGTGTGCGGGGGAGGGGTGGGGGGGGGGGGGGGGGAGATAACATAACGCACTTTTTATTTTGAAAGCAGGTAGTCATGAGGGGGAGGGCTACTTTACAAAATGCATCGTTGACCGAGAACACTTGATGGGGGGGGGGGGGGGGGGGGGGCGGAAGCAAGGAGGCGGGGGGGGGGGGGCGGGGGTAACTGTTTTCCGAGGCTTTCTATTAGGCGGGGAACGGGGGTATCCATCACCAATAATAGAGGGTGCTTAATTATCGGCCAAAATTGGGTGGAGGGGTTCACCGTTTCGCGGGTGTATTGTCTAAGTGGGGAATGGGGGGGGGGGGGGGGGGGTGTTCCATCCCATATAATTGTATCAAAATGGTTTAAACTACAGTTTGATAGAATAAACAGCAACAAATTAGCTATAAGTACGTGTATAAATCTAGCGATAGGTTCAGTATTAGTATCATTTTTATAATTTGGTTATATAACTGATTATAATATGTTTGGTTTTATTTTGTTGTAAGGAACTGTTGATACAATACAACGCATGGTTTTGATTATTCTTAATCTTCTGAATTATTTCCAATACCGTGTGCATAAGTGATGATTTTCACGGGGTGATTGCGGACCCATCTTGATTTATAATGCAGCAAAAAACTAAACAAAAGAGGTTCACAGGATAAAGAAATGATACAAATTTTCCCCGGGAGCTTGCTCCTCAAGAAATTACGCAATTTATATCTGTATGATATTCAAGCACTTGAAAAAAAGGTGAGGTTTCGAATTATCAAATTATACAAGTATCCAAACGGATATGTGTGATGATAAAACTGTTTTGCGACACGATAATAGGGGAGAGGTTTAATTCCCCCTCCCCCCGTCCCCTTCCCCCCCCCCCCCAAAAAAAAAATAAATAAATAAATTAATTAATTTAAAAAGGGGGGAGATAACCGTTCGCAGGTTTTTATAAAGAATACACAATGATCTCTTCATTGTACCAATACTTCATTTGGAGATCGTCGTGCAGTTTGCGATACAAGCTCGATATTTGACACAGAGACCAATAATGCGTCACAATCCGTTCATTTTGCGATACAAGCAACGAAATAACCATAAATATAGCTTTAAAGGAAAAGGACAAGTAACACCTCGAAAAAGCAAAATGGCTGCCGCAGCAAAGAGCGCCCGTTTAACGGGCGCCAACAGCTAGTCTACACTCAGTAATACTCTAACGCTACGAGGGGGGGTCGCCCGTGCATTTCCAATGGCCGTTTCTAAAACCACATCTCCTCTTTTCCCGGCGCTCCTCGATCGCCGCGACCCGGACGGGTCGACGGGCCCGGTCTCGGAGCTCCTTA
This sequence comes from Echinarachnius parma, assembly GCA_037951105.1. Classification (NCBI taxonomy): domain Eukaryota; kingdom Metazoa; phylum Echinodermata; class Echinoidea; order Clypeasteroida; family Echinarachniidae; genus Echinarachnius; species Echinarachnius parma. Next base: position 87,497 of record JBAMJV010000776.1, read on the forward strand.
CTGTCGCATTCCCGACTCCCGGCGCGGTCGGGATCGACGTCCAGATGGCCCCGAAGTTCCTCTAATTTATTCATTATTCATGACGCGCGAGTCCCCATCGATTTGATAGAGTCGCGTGGATAAGTACTAGCCATCATTCCCGCGCGACCGAGCTTCTCTTTTCGTTGAGCGCCACCCTTTCGCCGGATTTGTAGATATCGGGCTTATGAATAATCATGAGGTAGGGTCTCGGACGCTCTCGCGAAGGCTGTATTGACACAGCTAATTGGTCTTGTGGTCAGTTTATGCACTGAATCGCGCTCATAAAATTGCATGGATATAGGCTACCTATGCCGTGGCGTGCAAGGGAGCTACATTAACACCGAGCGCATTCCAGTCGACTGATTGGAACATCTGTGGCCTTCAGGGCCGGGGTCCTCGGTACAGAGAGATTATTTACTTAGCGATTAGTCTCTGGGTTTCGACACTGGTTTGTGGTGAGTTTCCACACTGAATCGCGCTCATAAAATTGCATGGATATAGGCTACCTATGCCGTGGCGTGCAAGAGAGCTACATTAACACCGAGCGCATTCCAGTCGACTGATTGGAAAGTATGTGGCCTTCAGGGCCGGGGTTCTGGGTAGAGAGAGATTATTTACATAGCGATTAGTCCTGGCGGGTTTCGACACTGAATTGATAACATGTGGACAGTGAGTACCGATTTAACCACGAAGCAGATCGCTACACTATTTACTTGATAAATGAGATAGCATGGCAAATCCGAGGATATTTGTTTGGTAGATGGTGAAGAGAGTTTTTGCAAATGGTAGGGAAAATAACAAAAAATAATGGTTGACAGGATAAAGAAATGCTAAGAGTTTTTTCTCAATAAATGATGCAATTGATATCTTTATAATATTCAAGCACTTGAAAAAAAGAAACAGATGGGGTCTCGAATTCACTTTGTATTATAACGAATCTATTATAGTTATTATAATTATCATTTTATTTTGGTTATATAACTGATGTTTTTACAATACAATATTGTTGTGATCATGTAGATCTAAAACCGCGTGCGTGGTGTACCTAAATTATTATTCACGGGGTAACTTTGTATTCCTTTTGATTTATAATCAAAACCCCAAAAAGGCTGACAGAATAAAGAAATGCTTAGAGTTTTCTACGTGAGCCT